>JAQFZW010004484.1:0-10202 GCA_034687055.1 Heteromurus nitidus
AAAATCTCATAATGCCCCTCTAATGTAAGCCCCCCCTGTCAGCCCCCCCTGTTATTTCCTTCTAGATCCGTCGCTGGATGACACTGTGCTTGAGGGATTTTTTCAGAACGTATTTAAACCACCGCTTTTTTCGTTCGCAGTTAAATGATATGTGCCACAAAAAACAATTAAATATTTATTCTGTTGTCAGATTTCTCAGGATTTATAGGGAATCCCAGAAGACGGAGTATACCTTGGCATTGATGTACAGAGAAATTCAAGTATTGGCTACACTCATGAACTCGATCAATGGACATGTCCTACTACCGATGATCATGGTTGCAGGAACTGGAGTTCTTTCTCCGTCCTTGGCAACATTAGTCAAAATTCCATGGACTTTAGCGACTCTTGTGGATGTTGTATTGTTTCTCGTCACTTGCTGGGGAGGATGTACTGTTATCTTGATTCTTATTGGGGGAATGGTAGGTGTAGGAATTGAGTCAAAACATGTTTTGAGAAAGTTGAAATTGGCTCATTTTGGTGGGACGTTGGGAATTTCCAGTATACGGGAAAAGAAATGGCGTGCCAGATTTTACAAGTCGTGTAACACACTTAAAATCAAGTTTGGTTTGAGTAATTTCATAGAAGAGGGGACCCCGTTAAATTGCTTAGATTTTACCATGAAATTAAGTGTGCAGTTGTTGCTTCTGTGTTCTTAGTAGAAGTTAAATTATTTTGGCTTGGCTGTTCCATAATGAATTACAAATAAGTAAAAGCAAAATTAGACCAAGTTAGCAATACTCTCCTGTAAAATGGAGTTTAGTGCTCACAGTCGCAAGTAAAAGTTAAAAATTTATGTAATAATTGTGTCGTTAATAAAAATAAAAATATTCAATTCGTTCACAGTAAAAATAACCACACCAGCCTCAGCCTCCAAGTTTGGAACAGCTTGAAATGACAATAATCTCCTGCTTTAACTCAAGTCTGGATAGAGTGAAGTCAGCCTATTACGTATGTAATGCCTGCGCATTTGTTTACAACCAGAATAAACCTGTTTCATAAGCTGGACTCGATATTTTCAACCTGAAATTTAACATTAAACTGTGACGGATTGTGATTAAGTATGCCTGGTAACAAGTGCACGGTGGAATGAAATTCCTTGTTTAACTGTTAAAGGTACGCTGTAATATTCCATGGGTAAAAATAGATAATCGCACCACTCACGGTCCACGTACTTATTTCCTCAAGATCGAATGAGAGACCCGTTGACTTAATATGATCACCTGATTATTTGTTTTACGATATTTATATATATCACCTATTATTATAATTAGGAACTTGACATCAAATTTATATCCATGATTTATATTATGCCAACATCATCAGAGTTGCATGTCAATCAATGTGTCATGTGCCATGTCACCATACGCAAATGTCAAGTTTAGTCTATTCTACGACTACGACAGATCATCCTACGACTTGAAGTCCACGACATTTCAACCGCCACTGTTTATCCTCTGACGAAGCATCTTTTAGTACCAAATAATAATATATTTTTTCATGTAACAGATGTGTGAACTAATATATCTGATTACATTCAGGATTTATACATTCAAACCGCATTTTAATATAATAAAATTTTGATTGTGAAATGGCTGTGTCGAATTTGCTCGTAGTAATTACAACCATAAACATGCGAGATCGTGATATGTGAAAGAGAAAGTTGTAGATGATTACATCCGATTTATAAAAATGAGGTTTCTCGAACATGGACAATCTGGCGCCATCATATAACCAGTCGCGGATGAAATGTCCGGTGATTTATGGTCACAGGATCCGTACTACACTCATTAGCTTGTCAAATATTCCTAACGTCACAAATACACCTAACTAAGCCTTGCCTTACTCCTGTCACTCTCAGAATCCGAGATTGGAAGGCTATCTTTGTACAAAAATGTACCATAAATACGACCACCAACATTGGACACTTGTATAGTTCTCTGGAGATACCAATCGCGTGAGTGTATCTTTGCGAGTCCCCGACAGTGAAATAAGTTAATAGTATTCACATTAACCATGAGCTGTGAACTGAATAACGCTGCCCTTCACAAGGGCTTCTTTGCCCTTGTATCCCTTATTTTGGCCCATGGAGTTTGTGGCCAAATGCAGCTTGGTAATAATAATTTTCTTCAAATTTCCGGAAACAATCCGATAACCTAATTTCTACTTCTAAGTTTTGAACATTTCGTTTTGACGTATCCCATTTCTTAGGACAACTGAACATTGATCCATCAAAAGTTGGCGTTTCTGGCATCTCGTCCGGTGCCGCAATGGCTACCCAGTTCCATTTTGCCCATTCCAGTGAGGTTATGGGGGCTGGAATATTCGCTGGTGGTAAGACAAATTGCAATCTCGTTTTCGAAGTAAAAGTTTTTAAAAGTCATTTCATATGAACAAGAATTAATGAACGTTATTTTCACATGGATAGTCCCATACATGTGTGGTTTTGGCGGAGTTGGCGCTGCGGACACTTGCATGAAAAATCCCTGGCTTGTGAACGTGCCTTGGTTGATAGCGGAAGCCAACTCGGTTGAAGCAGCAGGGAACATCGACGCAACACATAATATCGAAGGAAGCAAGGTGTACATCTTTCACGGCAGCGTAGATTCAACTGTTCGCCCAGGCTCTGGTCCCAATGTCCAAGAAATGTATCAGCATTATGGCGCAGACATTTTCGCAGAATTCGGCATTGAATCAGAACATGGCCAGGTAAAATAGAAGTTTTTTCATCGAATTTGAAAATTCGAACCAACATTATTCAATTGATAGTTTTTATACGCAGCCCACAGAAAACTATGGTGCGCCTTGTGATTCTCCATCCGCGGACTTTGACTATATAAATAACTGCGGATACAATGGAGCTTTCGAAATGCTCAATTATCTTCATGGCGGAAACTTGAGCCGCCCAGACGAGTCAACTCAGCCAAATGGAGATTTCCAGATTTTCGACCAGTCCGAGTTTTTCATTGCGAACCCGGTCTTGGCCAGTATGGACACGGAAGGTTATATTTACATCCCAACAGGTTGCAAAAACGGAGATTTATGCTCGCTCCAAATCGTTTTTCACGGATGTGTGCAAAGCAAGTATGCGAAAACACACCTATTTTTTGTAGTAACAACGGTGTATTATATAAATTTGATTTTTGAGCATTTTTGCTGTGATAAACTTTGACCTAGTTTTGAGTTATGTAATTATTATTAATTGCAGGAGTGATAGCGGAGATATCTTTGCAACCAAAACACAACATCTCGAGGTCGCTGAGTTAAATAACATCGTCCTTCTTTTCCCACAAGTAGTTCCGACCATTGAGAATCCATTTAGCTGCTGGGATTGGTGGTATGTCTTCTAGTCTAAAATTTAATTGATACGATTACGTATTACTTATAAGTTTATTAATTCAACCGGTAATAATAACTGCAAATTTTCTACTTTCTTTCTAGGGCCTACTTATTGAACCCCTTGTTCCGTAAGTAATAATTTTGTTCTTAATTCGTCTACAATGAGGGTTTACGAAGCTAGTTTAATACATGTTCCGCTAATATTGTTTTTCCAGCCACAACGAGAGGTGATCAAATCCAACCTGTTTACCGGATGATGCAGCGTCTTATCAACGGTGAAAGTCAAGATGATGCGATCAACAAACAACAAAAAGTATTTAGCAAGTCTTAATTTGATCTGTATAAATTAATATCCATTCGCAATTGCAGGACACAAAACAAATTTTTCCTAGCTTAAAAATGTCAAAATAATGAACTATAAATGTATTATCAGTCTACCGTTCCGCTACATAATCACGAATAAACCTTCGTATTTTCATTAACTCATGTTTGCAATAAACATTTTGCTTCTGCGATGTAGAGAGAAAGAGAAATAGTAGAGAAGAATATTAATTTGCTCACATTATGAATGGACTTTATATACCCAAGATAGCAGCTACGGATTAATTGAAAAAATTTTAATTTCGCGAATAATTATCATCCTTCCAAAATGTATTAAATTACGTTCGTGGACAAGAAATTTGCGTGGCGATTTCGAATGGCATTGTTAACATTTAGAGCAAAAACGAAGCTTTCTGATTCGCACCTCCATAACTATTATATTCCAAACGTGAAATACTTTATTGGCAGGAGGTAGAGTGGAGTCTTCAGGTAAATTCTGTTACCTGTCTGTACCCGTACCTGCGACTTTTCGTCTGCCAGCCTGTGCATGTAACCGCAGGTCGTTAAATATTGATTAACTGTACCTGCGGGTGCCTATACTAGACCGAAAAGCCATCCCCACCTTTGGCCGTGTATGGAATGTACTGGAGGATCTCAGATCAGCCTTCTTTAGCGGGATACAGCCTACTCGAACTCGACGAATGCTCGGAAGGGAAAAAGAAAACATGCTTCAACTTTCTGATCAAAGTTTCTCTTTTTCTATTTAACGAAGACTGGATTATATGGCTTTCGTAGCGTTTGTCAAATGCTTTCGTGTTCTCGGTTCATCTCATTCTCCTCACAATGCGCATGAGGGACTTCCTCAGAACGTATGTTCTCATTTCTGGATTCGTAATTTATTTTGAGTTAATTTCGTCAAAGAAAAGAAGTTATATTTTTATTTTATTTTAAGATTTTTGAGGATACATCTTGAGTGTGGGAAGATATTCAATTGCTGGCTTCCCTGATGAATTCAATCAATGAAGACATCCTATTACCGTTAATCTCTTGAGCGTAGAGATTTAATCAGGGACTAGCTTTAATTTTAATTTAATCGTCCCCTCAGAAGCATATCCCAATGTGACTTAACATTTCCGTCAATTCTGAACACCCAAATGCTCGTATTAAGTAATTAGTCTGTGCATAACTTCCTTACTCAAGAGTTGTTTACTTGAAGTCTTCATTTGGGTACTCGAACTCAAACCATAAATTAACTTAGTTCATTAGCGCGTGTACGTTATTTTTAAAATTTAGGCCAAGGAACGGCCGAATGATGTTTTCAAAATTGGAAC
Organism: Heteromurus nitidus; assembly: GCA_034687055.1. Taxonomy (NCBI): domain Eukaryota; kingdom Metazoa; phylum Arthropoda; class Collembola; order Entomobryomorpha; family Entomobryidae; genus Heteromurus; species Heteromurus nitidus. The sequence goes on from JAQFZW010004484.1 coordinate 5,031, forward strand.
GTGTCCTTCGCCATGACAAGAGAGTAGAGAGAAGTATCTTGATCATATAAAGTAATTTCTCTGCTCCTTATATCAGTTGAATTGAACTTCTTATAAAGCCAAGATAGCATCCACTACACGAACTATTATTTGATTTTCACAGATAAAGTCCTGCCAAAATTTAGCAAAACAAGTTGATGGACAAGAAAAGGACGTGTCCTAATTGTACCATATAAACATATATAATATAATATATAATATAATATTATTATGTCGTAGCATTCGGAGTTTCACCAAAAATTACCTCAGTGCTCGATTAAAGTCGGCCAAGGAGAACGTATTTTCCACAGATCACATCGATGGGAAAGTTTGAACTTCAGAAAAGTCATAAAATGTTGCATGAATATTTGCCCATGTTCGAAAAACACTGCAAGCTTGCAAGGTCGCTGAATTCCGTCCTTTTTGAATGGGACAAAAGGAAGAATGTGGTCAGGGAGGTTTCTGACCTGAAAGTCAACAAATTACGTTTGGCATTGAAGTACTACAACCACACATTTATTGTGGTCGTCCTAATTTTCCAAGCCACAATTCAAGCCTATATCTCATCATCACCAACTCAGACGATACAGAGCATTCTCCTCATTTATGTCGCCATCTGCATGAATATTGTTTTTTATGTCAGCAGACAAAACGTGCACGCCTTCGTTGAAACGATAAACGGATTTCTCAAGTTCGCTCGGAAACACCAATCCTGTAAAAATCGTTGTTGTAAATGAATATTTTGTAACTTGTGATCAGTCTTCATTATTCCTCTAATTTATTCTCACATTTCTAATTTCATCAATCAGACAAAATTCAATTTGGAACTAGGACCGCGATGGAAAAGTTGAACATCTTGGTCTTTCACTGTTCTTACGTCCTTCCCTATTCGTTTCCACTATTGGCCGTGTATGGATTGCACTGGAGGAACCCATGTCAACCTTCGCTGGCGGGATATTGGCTCCTTGACGAATGCTCGGAAAGGAAACCATTTCCATTCAAATTCCTCATCAAAGTTTGTATTTTTCTCTTCAACCACTGGACAGTGGCTGGACCAACACACGTGCTCACGTTCCTCATCTCCGTTCGTCTCATTTTAATGACAATAACCTTGAGAGATTTTCTTAGAAAGTAATTATTTGAATGTTTGGGGAACGTAATTTTTAAAATGTTGTTGAATGCAAACAAATAATTTTAATTTTGATGTATCTTAAGGTTCTTAAGGATTTACATTGAATGTCGGCAGACGGAGTATAAAATGGGATTGATGTTCAGAGAAATTCAGTTGTTGGCTAGACTCGTGAACTCAATCAATGCAGATGTCCTCTTGCCTTGGATGATGATGGCCGGAGTGGTAGTTCTCAGTTCGTCATCAGCTACATTGGTCAAAATTCCATGGACTTTGGCGACTCTTGTTCATATTTTGTTGTTTCTCGTAACTTTATGGGGAGGGCTGTCGGTGACCCTGATTATAATTGGAGGGATGGCTGGGGTTGGTGTTGAATCAATACATGTTTTGAGGAAATTAAAATTTGCTGGTTTTACATGTCGAATGGGGATTCCCTGCAAAAGGGAGGAGAAATGGCGTGCAAGGTTTTACAAGTCGTGTAGCAAATTAAAAATAATGTTTGGCTCGAGCAATTTCATCGAAGAGGGGACTCCTCTGAACTGCTTGAACTTTGCAATGAATCTAACTGTACAGTTGCTGCTTCTTGTTTCGAAATAGGATTGACTTTGTCTGTTCCATGATAATTATTTAATTAAATTTTTTTTATTGTTAATAATTAATTTGTATGATTGCATACAAATACTAGGCATGTACATACCAATTACAATGTATGTCCATAAGCACAAATGCACAAATATAACAAACTGCTTTAAATGTGAATAAATGTCAGCTTTAACTTATACCAGATCAACACGAGGACGTCAACGTTTTTGCGTTCGCCAGTTCCAATAACTTAAAATATTATTTGCATGTAATTCGGCCACTAAATAATAGCGCGGTGTAGAAATACCGAATTGAATTCAAAGTTGAATTCCTTTCTCGCGATACACACGTCAGGCTTCATTTTAAAACCTCATCAAAAACCCGTAATCGACTATGCGAACTTTGTCCTACTGTTGCTATTTAACAAGCGGAAAAAGCAAGATGAATATTCGTTTGGATTATTATGGTTATTGGTTAGGCATATATTGGACCTGTCGTGGCTCTTCCAGAAACCAATGTATGGGCAGAGGGTGGAAAGGGATTGAATTAATCCAATCCGAAGTGTGGATAGGAATTACGTATTTCGATCAATAATCCGTAATCCCGATCCCAATTTGACAACTGGGTAATGCCAAATCCCAAGAGTACAAAATATATGTCCAAGCCCTAATCCCAGGGTCTCTATCTGAGAGATCAATCTGGGATTGTCAATCCTGGATTAAAAATGCAGAGAAAATGATAGAGAAAAGGTCTATTTTGCATAGTTTTGTGTCAGATCGGGTACATTTTATAAATACTCTAGCAACAAGGCTAGAGGGGATCCAGCACGCCAATCGCACAAATCGGCTGAACGAATGTCCGTTCAGTTAGTCCGGGATTGGGGTTAATTTAATCCTCAATCCCTAATCCCGGTATGCATCAGCGTACACACCATTCCTCAATCCCAAATCCCAGGTGGTTGGATTAATCCCAGAATTTAATCCCCAATCCCAGTTTTCTATTTGACCTATCCGTAATCCCGGTTCAAATTGCTCGGCATTACCCACCTCTGTTTATGTTTCGTATAGCCACAAGCCACTGTTTCATGTTCGTGTAGTCTTATATACTGTTCAACGAGAATGTACTCCGTACAAATATTTTACTCGAAGTTGAATTTGAATCGATAAACGAACAGCAAAATTCCGTTTCCTGTGAACGTGGTTTCATTCCATTTGATTGAAGCCTGGGTGAACCAACGTCAGTAAATTCGAACAGAAAAATGTTGTCACATACTTCATCGACGACGGTATTCTTAGTTGTGTCTATCCTAACAATTGCATTGGCGAAATGGCCTTCTCGCATTGGTCAAATCCAAACCTTAAATTTGAAGCAAAACTGGATTTTCCCCGAAGTATTGGATCTGAGAGATTTCCTGGCACCTTTTCAGCGTTGCCTAGTTCACATTACAAACTACGAAAGCTACTCTTCAATCAAGTCTCACGTTCCCCTTATCCTCCGGAAAATCGAGCCTTCTCTACGGACCCAATTTGCTGCCAGTTGGAGTAGGACCAAAACCCCAAGCTACGTCCTCACCTGGAGTGCAATAGGAACTGCTGGCTACCTCAACAACGGAACGCTGGAAGGTGCCGGATGTCATTGTCCGCTCTGGCAAAAATTTTGCGAAGCAGACGAGGATTTTCAATCCGGAGTCTGCGTTCGACTCAACTTTCCCGCTTTCGCATCAAATTCCAAACCATGGAACTGTCAACTCCAAGCTGACTTGTTTCCCTGGCCGTGGTTCGTTAATCAAAACAACCCGTACCAAAATCGCTTCTGGTTTCCGTACGTAGTTCCCCCGATGTGGATATTCAATCCACTCATCTTACATAAATATTCTGAGGTGGCTTCCGGAGTCCTCTCCATTTTGCCATCGACAACTCCTAATTTCCGCATTTTGATCTCCTCGAATAATAAAATTGCACGCGACGCTCACCTGGGGAATAATGTTTTCCAATCTTTACTCTCGAAAATTCCAGCTAAACATCGAACGGAAGCAATGCGCAAATTGATGTACAGCAGCACATCCGATGTGGAGCAGGATTACTTAGAATTGACAATCAGGTGGATCGCTGTCTCGTTGCTGAAGCATGGGACAATGCCTGACCTTACAGTCCTACTTTCGAATCCAGTATTTCTTCTAATCCCAATAACCGATTTCGATACAAATCCGTCACTGAAAAGTGTTGAGGTGATAAGTTTGAACAACAACAAATTTGAATTGAAACCGACTCCAATGAGCTGGTGGAAAGAACACAAGTTTGAACAGGTGGTGTACTTGACTAATGTGCTGAACAGCTACCCTACGGCAGCCTACTTAATATCGTTCCTTGAATCGCCGCAGCTATCACAAAAGTTATTTGAATATTTTTCCACCTTTGAATGGGAGGACATAAGGAGCAGGAGCATCTTTCAACATCTCATACAAAATTCATCCGTCGACCTCGTCTTGCAAGGGTACGTCCGAGTTTGGCAATCTATCTTGGGAAACCACACTCGACCGACATCTCAAGCATTTTACATGACACGCCTGATGGATATCAGATACTCTATTGAGGAATACGATAGCTCATCCAAATCAATTCCCTCGTCGTTTTACTCGGTGGCAGTTCCAGATAAGCACAATTTCCTCCGATTCGTGAGTTGTGGAACGCCACAAGTCAAAGCACTCGCTTTCGAGCAGCTCGTGAATTCGTTTGATTTGACGATCTGGTTCCTGATCATATTCGTTTCCCTGGTAATGGCGTACGCGATACCTCTCGTCAGCGAGAGACCTGCCATTTTCAGATTCCGCCAAGGAATAAATGTTATGAAAACATTCCAAGTTTTCCTCGAACAAGGAACCGGATTTCATAATTCCTTACTAAAAGAATCACTTCGAGCCAGAATGATGCTGGGGGTGTTTCTCCTTGTGGGAGTTGTGTTGAGTAACGCCTACAAGAATGACAACGTTTACAAGATGGTCACTCGGAGAGAGCCAATTCAATACGAAACCTTGAAGCAACTTGTCTCCGACAAATTTGACATTTTCGTTGGAGCAATAGCTGTTATCAATCCTCCCAGTTCTGGAAACATCACAAGAATTGATGAGGGGGATCACAAAAAAGTCGGGTATGTGAATAATAAAACTGCATTCTAAATCCTGTCGATACTACACACTCGTTGGCTTGACATTTTAACCTGTTCGCTGTTTCTCGAACAAGATCACAAGCAATTTCAAATTCTTCTAAACTCGACAAAGCTCCACCCGTTGACGGTGGCTATCGTGGAAGAAATGATGAAGAGGTTTTCCACCTTGTCAGCGAACCCACGGTTAGCGATGTCTGACTTTTACCGAAGGCGTTTTATTCCTTAAAGCGAAAATGTTCTTCAGTTCATACTACCCGCGCGCCGAATGCTTTCAAAAT
>JAQFZW010004485.1:0-10202 GCA_034687055.1 Heteromurus nitidus
TGTGTGCACACTTTTACATGGACAAATGTATGCCTCTTTTGAAACACATTTTTCCTCAAGGTTGCGTTATGAAAGGCGTTCACAAAAAAGGGAAAGCCATTAGAAAAAAAGAACGTGAGAGGAAGAGGAGACACGCTATCGAAAATATATGTGGAAAGGGTAGCTGTGTGGACGAGGATTGCATGAGCCACTGCCTTAGATATAAACAATGGGTTAGAGTTAACGGGAGAGTATTTTGTTCGCAATTTTTTATATTTCAGTCGAACAATAGGTTATTATGTGAGCAGTGTATTCTCCTACATTTTTTTCCACTCTTTCTTCATATCCCAGTTCTATACCAGACGAGACATGCAACACTCAATATTTTTTCTTGCTTTCCCAGCTAAAATGATGGTGTGGGAGAGAAAGCGCTGTCTGCGAAAAGTGGACAAAGAGTGATGACTTTGGAGTTTAAGGTTGTCTTTGAGAAACACGCGAAATTGGCAAAGCTTTTAATAAGAGAACTTGCTAATTCAACCATGTGGGTGGATGGATTTGTGTAGCAAGTCAAATCACCTTGAATTGGAACGTTTATCTTCACACTTAATTATTACCTGCCTTACTTGTCTTCTCATTCGGTGATTTTTCTCAGGTTACACGAAACTTGTTAATGCAAGATCCATGTTTACGTCTGCTTTGATATAACCGGCGCGACTAGAATGATTATTCAGTGTTTTGAATTGACTTTCTTTAAGATGTCTCTGACTTCAATGAAATGACTGGCCTATTCGTTGTTCCGTATTTCTCAACTCGATCATAATCACCACACGTACAAATTACTAGTCTTTCAAGAAAACTTTTGCTGAAACGAGTCCTTCGTCTTCGCCCAGGTTTTTTTTGGGCGAAGCGACCGCAATGCAGTACACGCCGATGGAGAGCATGATATAAAGATACAAGATATGACTCCAATTTGTTCAGCTAAATTATAGATGAGGAATAGTATGAAACGAAAAGTTTCTTCAATTTTCGTCTATATTCAATTTGGAAGAAGGAAAAGTTGCCACCCGCAACCAGACCATCGAATCGATTCAATAAGTGACTCGAAATTGTATGGAAATTGATTTCTTCGAGGTTACAACTTCTTTTCTGGTTTCGTTTATGACAACGGCAGGTATGGATTATTATAACACGCGAAATAAGTTACTAAAAATATATCTTACAATTGCTCATCCAATAAACGCATTTTTGGTTCTCAACAAATAAAATGGTTAATCGTGAAGATTTTTTTTATTCGTGGAGTAATAAAGGAAAGCCTTAACCTAGAATAAGCAAGACAAAGGAACGTTAGAACAAGTGGAGCAACTCGTGTAAATGGCTCCTTAATGATAGCCTAAAGAACCCATTAAGATCAACCATAAAGGTGAAATAATGACTTTTTTCATTGGCCCGAGTTGTAAAAAACGGTGCTGTGTGGACAGAGAGGAGGAAAGAGTGCTGACATCCCTCAACTTCCCATTCATAATGTGGAAAGCACATATTATGATGCTGGTCTAGTCAACACGTTTTTTACGAGCAAGAATATTTGAATCAGATAATAATTATATTTGACTCCGCTCCCGTACTAATCTTTGTTAATGAAGGGTAATTAGAGTGTGTAGACGGAAGAAAGGGAGAAATAAACTGGAAGGCTAGAGGTAACTTGTTAATAACGGGTGGCGAAACCACTGCGACTATATAATCACAGGGGAAAGAATGGGTGGAGCAGCCAGGGTTTTATAGGTGTGCACCAAACTACTGCCTTGGTGGCCTGACATATTTTCAAGGAATTTCACAAAGAAAATTCTTGCTGAAAATTGAGAGGAGTGAATGCTAATCTAATCGGGCTTAAGCTCTTGATAAGCCATAAGCCAGTGATTTGGGAAGAATGTATGGATGAGAATGTGGGCTACTGCTTCCACACGGAAAGGGAAAGGTGTGAGGTGGTGTTCTGGAGAAAGAACCTGTCTATTTCGAGAAAAGGAAAACATGGCATCAAAATGCAAAAGGCTGGAGGGAGAAATATAAAGGAAAGATGGATCAACTATAAAAATGGAGTTGCAACATCAAGTCATAAATGGTGGCTAAGGCGTACTCTAATGAAATATGTGTTTACATTAATTTTCATGCCGGAAATTAAGAATTTTTTGTTGTTGCACGAGGCAAAGAGCGGAATGAATCGTAGTTAATCACAAGTTGACGGCTGATGGCTATGCTATTGGGAGGGAAAATTGAGCATATATGTTGTTACGCATTTACGTTTTCCTCTGTCAACGGAAGTCGTATGTGCTCAAGCCAAAAAATATAAACAAAACATAAAGCAAACTGTTTCGAAAAGAGTATTTGATGGTAATATTTGTGGACCAGGTGCCTACCTATAATTGCTTTATACTTCCTTAGAACGAGGAGTAAAGAGCGCAATGCCGTGACTCGACAGAGCTCTGCTCTGTCGCATTGTCGTCGGAATTAATTAGGCATACATGCGAAGGTAGAATGTTGATAAGTTGGACTGGACTGGGGACGGTGATGAAAGTGGGCGCGTGAGAGGAGAGGAGTGACAAGAATAAATACGAGAGAGACGGTTCAACTTGAAATATACTCATAAAGTATACTTTTACAGTCTTAATATACGCTTGTCCATAAACTCGTACAAATAAAAAAACAGAGAGGGTTCATAAAAGGAGAGTAAAAGTACACGGCCATGAATCATGCATAAAATTAGAGTTACATCAAAAAGTAAACGGATGTTTAATCATAATATGACGATGCGAGTATTTAGGATATCATGAATAAAAGCGAGCAAACTCCAGCTTTTATGTCATCATCAAAACAGCTTGTGTGTGTGTGTGTGTGTTTGTATCAACATCTGCAAACAAAACGCTTGACATGATATCATGATACTTTCTTTGATATACAAGTTTGCATGTTACGTGGAAGAAGGGCCTACACACATATCTATTCATGCTGGATTGGATGCCTCTGGGATCCCATGTGAAACTCACGTGTTTGGAGGATGTGTGTGTGCCTGTTGGAGTTTGGAGAGAGTCGGGGAGCGCGGAGCGGATGAGGAAAACATGAATTGGGCGAAATGAAGCATAAAGGGAGAAAGTGAATGGAAACCGCAACAAGGCAATAAAAATACTTGTAACTACATGGAACAAGCGTGTAGTCTGGTGGCGAAATCCAAGTTGTTAAAGGAAAAGTCTTACTCAAGCTCAAACTTCTCGCCAAGAATTCAGATTATTATGGGCTTATCATCTGTGCTTCGCGTCGTCCTTTTGATGACACACAGCAAAAGATTTACAACAGAAAAGAATATTTTCTCCCTTCTCTCTCTCTCTCTTTCTCTATTCATTCGTGTGGGCCACCTCTCCACCTCCATTTTTTATGTCAAACCATATAATCTCAAGTTGCGATCAAATCAAATCAAAATCTTCCCATCCATTTTGGAGCTTACTCCACGGGAACTTTCTATCACTCATTCTATTCTTACGTGAGCAGAGCACAATATAACGCCTCTCCTTTCCCTCCAATCACTCAACTTGCTCTATGAAAGACGGTGTGAATTGTGAAAAGGACGTGAGCAGTAAATTAAATCCATGACATGTCTTTCACACATATATTTTTGTAGGCCAACTTTTACTTGCGTAACTGCATGCAACATATTTTATTCAGTCATTCATGTCGTTGTCGTTGTCGTACTCACCTGGTTTCGTCAGCACCAATACCAAAATCTCTAGAATTGCAGTTGAAAAGTTCCACGAACTCCTCATCTTTAATTCCTCCTGTTCCAACTGGAACTTTTGCAAAAGAAACTGCAATGGTGCGAGAGAGAGAAACTCGTGTGGATCCCAGTCACCAGGCCAGGTCACCCTTATTTCTGTCTTGAATTGTGACTGAGGTGAAAGCTGTCTCCACTCTGTTATTATGTGTACCTAAATAATTCTTTTCTCCAACTTTTTCCAGGTTAACCACACACAAAAAGTGTATTCTGGGTCTATAGCGCTACGCAAATATGTGCATTGCATTCATTATGACTCCTTTGTTCACATATTTTTGTTGAGGTTATTCTTCAGGTTGACTGGAGAAAGTGAGCTCATATAACACGACACCCTCTACTCTACATAGCGACCGGAATCTCCACGTAAACTTTCAAGGGCTTCTTGTCCTCCTTCCAAGTCCAGTCCAATCCAATCCACCTTTTCTCCAGTTCACAATGAAAGAGTCTCTGACTCAAGAATAGTTCGACCACAGTTCCCTTTTTCTCTTCACCGCAACGAAACGAAACCACGACACAAATACAATACCAATATTATGCACACACACACACAGAAACGTGTTAGGTAAGCAGGAAGTAGGAAAAAGTAGGTTGTAGAAGGTATTTGTTCTTGTGGTAAAGGTGGAGGTCACACAACACTGTAGTATACCACCGCGTATAGCACATATACACTCTCGTCTCCACCCACGGCGGCACGCTTTTTTCTCTTTCTCCCAAATTCCTTCAGACTTTAAGCCGGGTGGAGGCAATGTGGTGGAAGAGTGTGGAACAATAGCGGAGAGACGGTGAGAAGGAGTAGAGCTTATATATTCTCTTATGCATTCATCGCCTTGGCCTTATCCCTTTTCTCTCTGAATTTTTTATTGTACAGGCTTCCCCTTCTGCATTTCCACCTTCCACCAACTCTTCGCTTATTACTTTTTATATACTCGCTGCTCTCTCCGAAAGAAGAAGGAAAAATCTTTGTAAATGGAAAGGTAGCTCAAGTAATATTCTCTCTGGTGATCACCTCGCCGCTGCCACACACACACACCTTATTCACACGGACACCGCACAAAAGGAGAGAGTGGATTTCCCACAAGCCGGCGGAAGGAAAGAATGAAAATCCAATGAATGGTTTATAGCTGCTCGGTAGTGGCACTCAGTTCAACAAAATAAACGTCAAGATTTTTTATTGTGTTCTCTTTCTTCAAGACCAAAATAACCTTCATGGTTTCATATTGCCCCCTTCACCCGTGAGAATCCTTTTTTTCCTCGTTGCTCTAATAAAAAGAGGAGAAAATAGACTTGTTTCAATGTAAGATTGAAGGGACTCGTGTGTGAGAACCTTTTTTTATATATACTTTCACAAGGATTAGTCCAGATGCTAGTAAAAATTCCTCTACTTTTTTTGCGAGTTTCGATAAAAAAGCAAGAATTTTCTCCCCAAATAAAACTCTTGCTCTTGTCACTTTATTTAGTTGTTTAAATCGAAAAGGAAGTGTGGCACACTTGCGTTCACTTGACGAGAAAAAGAAAACAAGTTGCTTTCCGGAAGACTATACTACAATACGGCGTGTAGATACCTTTCCCTTTTCTTGACAATCTGCTCGAGGACGAGGGAGAAGAACAAGGGAAATTGTTCCAGACGATGGTTCCGAAGAGGGGAGAAGAAAGTTTACAAAAGTGTCACTTCAACTTTGACAGTCTTGATGAAATCATTGACTCTCTATACTAAAGTGAAGACTATATAGTTACACTATTGCATGTAGAGAGAGAGAGATAGAATTTGAGAGTACACCGATAGAATACTTTTTTTTATCATGTTCATTCACTCGTCAGTCAGTTTCTTTTGAAAAAAGGACCCTTCACTTCACACTTGGGATTATTGCCTTCTTTTCTCTCCTCACGCGAGAGCTGCCTCTGCACACGATGACAATGAACGAAGACTTTTCTTCTCCTGAAAATTCCCTCCTATTTTTTACACTTCTCCAAAGAAGAAAACTGTGCTCCGAGCTTCGTCCTCTTCTTCTCCTTCTCTTTATTTCTCTCTAAATATGTGACGTTAACTGGAACTCGAAGAAGGGACAGGGAATGTATGTAATAAATTCAGTTCACACACACACGCGAGAGAGAGGAAAAAGTCCAGCAGTTTTTTCGGCTTGTTATATTCATCGGAATGTCCATACGTATTTTCTTGTTGTTGACGTAGGACGAAAATAGGTAGCTTCAAATGAAGCGGAGCAAGTGGAACAGAACAAAAAAAGAGTGAGAAAAAAGTTTATGTATTGTAGCAGGCTAGTGTTGGTAGTTGGATGGGATGAGCATATTGCATAGTGACAAATCACCAATTTCTCTCTCAACTTGTTTCACTTCACACTCGCGTGAGTTGCCAACAGTGCGGAAATAACAGGTCTGGATAAGGAATGTTACATTGTTACATATGTGCCTACACAAGTCAACAAAATTTCTGGCAATAAAGTCACTTTTTTTGTTCAGAAGCGGAAATTGTGTAGACTTTTTAGCTTTAATTTATTTTCAAAACAGTTTAGTCTGATTTCCCTTTAAAGTTTATGTTTGGATTCTCCATTTTTGATGAGGGAAAATATTTTAAATTGAAGGTCGTAGCCGCAGTAGTTTTTTTTCCTGGGGTTATTTAATGTGAGGAGGAAGTATGAGCAATATTAGGAGGCCCACACGGACGTCCACATCATATAAAATAGTCGCTTGAGGTTATGTGCTCTCCGTGTGCGGCAGGACCACTTTTGTTTCAACTCTCACTCCCGGCGGAAATGAATGGAAAGTTGCATCGAAGTGCTTAAACTTGGGCAGCTCACATATATGCAAATTCCTCTAGTTCATCATGAGCACACCTCATTCCTCCGTATTTTTTTCTACGACCGGGATTCACATATTATTCTGTTATGAGATCGACCTTTTCACTCTTCACTTTTGTGTTCGCCTTCCCACTCGGAGCGGCGTTTCCTCCTTATTGCAGGAAATGATTATATAAGGGAGCGAGTGAATATTTTGTGGGGGAAGGGTACTCACAGCCGGAAATTTGCAATATCCCTCAACTTCACCATTCACCGCAAAACACTCGGATCTTCTTCCCTAACGTTCACATGCCATTCCCCTCATTTTCCAAAGAGAGGGAATGAGTTTTCAGGCTGTGCACAAAACACACTGGAAAAAAACAATAAGAGAGTCGAGGTCCATGACTAACTTCCCTCCTTCGCATTATCATCAGCATCCCGACTCGTCGGGGAGAGACGAGAGAAGCTATTTTAAAGTTGTGAAAGAGAATAGCAATAATTCATCTGCTCCTTGTTTCTCCTTGCTCGGCTCCTTATGTGTGTGAAAACTTTCCCTCCGTCCAAGATCCTCTTCTCTCAAACTTTTCCAGTTGCATAAATAATGGCAGATTGCCTCCTATTTCGGATGAAGATCACATCACACTCGCCGCCGCGTCACTGCAACCAACGACCATTCACCAGATGATGCGAATGAGTCCAAAAAAATATCTTCCCTTTCCCATCCTTTTCCCTCCTTAAACTAAACAAGAGATCTTCATTATAACTTCATTGGCTGGAGGAAGTAGAAAAAATGAGTCCTTTCCTTCTCACACAATATCACTCTGATGAAATTATGCGCGTCTCCAAACTTTTCACTCATTTACTACTCTCGCCCTCGAAAAAAAGAGAATTTCTCTTAAATTAAAAAATATATTGTGAAATGGCAAAAAGCCGAGAGAGAAAGAAGACACGTTTTCATATCAAAATTTTCTCGGATAAATTAAACTTGTTTTCATTTCTAATTCAGCGAAATTCCCCCTTCATTACAGAAATGAAAGAAAAGGGAAAAACTTTTTTCCTCACTGTTGCACTCTATAATGAATGTACAACTGACGAGTTTCTTGGTTATACGCGGAGCGATGGCTTGACAAATGATCAAGATCTGCTTTGAGCATGACACAATGTTTGCTCTCCTTCCACTCTATACTTTCGCGGTGGTGCACTGTCACATCTGATACCTCTTATCACCAATAAAACAAACAAGAAACAATGCACACTAGCCACACACACACAATACAATGGACACGAAGATGGGAACTGGCACTCTGACAAACACACACCACACAATCTACAATTTCTCTCCTTTTCCTTCCTTTTCACATGGAAAAAATGCTCGTCAGAGTTGTGGTGAAAATATCAGGCACGTAGTGCAACTTGCAACTATCTTCCTTCCTCCAACAATTCCAAAGATGTGGGGAGAGAGATTCCCCCTTGAATGCTGATATCCTTGTTCCCTTCTTCCCCTCTCCGATCTTATGTTGATAATGTCAGACTGAGAGAAGAAAAAACTTGTTTAGTTTTACATTCTCTCTCGCTGCAGTCAGAGAGTCTCGATCAGGGGAAAGGATATATGGACAGGGTTTCAGTTCACGGGCTTGTCTCCTCTAAGCTGGATGCGAGCAGAGAAAATTCAACAGGGGAATGGGATTCCGATGATGATGATGACGATGATGATGATGCTGTTGCTTTACCCATTCACTTTCACTTCTGCAGACATTCACCTTCCTTCATTCGATCACTTTCCCCTCAAAAATAGGTTGTATTGATCTGAACACAACTACACAAGTTGAGCTTAATACATTTTCTTCTTTTTTCTCAAGATAATAATTGGTGGACTGGACTGCTCGACTCTCCTCTCACTCTCATTCATTTAATTGCCAAGCTCCATTTCCTCCCTACGTTTTCCCACGAAGACTACGACTCCCGAAAAATCCAAGAAACAAGGTCAGACAAAAATGTATTAAGCGTTTACTGTCGCTGCAGCTCCTTTTCATTCATCGTCACACGGAGACGCGAAGGAAAATACAAGAAATGACAAATAAATACATAACTTCGATTAGATAAGACATACATCAAAACTCATATACACAAACTTTCTTACTGTCACACATGTGTCCACAAAGAAATTTCTGTCTTCCTCAAGATTCTTGATTCCCTTTGACTTTTGCTTGACTGAATTGAATTGAATGCCATCAGATCTCGACGAAGACGATGCTACGAGAGAAGAAAAAACAAGGCAGACAAGAAGCCAATGAAAATTGTAGTAGAATTCCGATATCATATCATCCATCTTCCCAACTTCACCTCAATCTTCCGGTGTTATGAACATGAGAGACAGGACTATATAGACCACACACACAAGCATCCAACAAAATAAGACATGCAATATCCGTACGCTGGTGTTTGGTTAGGTTTTAGCGTGTGAGTGGCATCAACCTGGCAGTCTACATTCCTCCCTTCTTCACCACTTCTTTTTATAACTTTCTTTTTTTGCAAATAGTCATTGGAAATAAAAACGTAATCGCACCAATACCACCCAAATATTTATATATATTTCGTACATGGCATAAAATATATATACTTTTTCCATCTCAATCCGTTAGCGGATCGACAACTCTTAAAATTTGTTTTTCATGCTTTTTTTACGGGGAGAGAACCACGCACAAAAAGTCACTTTAGTTCCCTTAACGGTATTACTTATATTCATACACATGGAAAAATAGCGAAGCGAAACGATACTCAGGATAGTTGAGCACATTTCTTTTTTTCCTCGATATAATAATTCACTCCATCAATTTCCTCCCCAATTTCTTTCCCCTACTTTTTCCCTGTCTGTCCAAACTTGATTCCTTCTTGTTTTCCTCTTAACTCTCTCTCTCTCTCTCTCTTATGCTTACACACACACATTTTCTCCTCAAGTTTTCCCTTCGTTGTTTGGTAAAAGTAGGTGAGAATGGAAATGCTCGCTGCTGCAAGAAAGTCTCGAGTTCCACAACTTCACTTGACTTTCACTTGCCATTCGCAAGAACGGAGTGAGTCGTCACGTAAATAAAAAAGACGTATAAAAGTATGCGTATGCAACAAACTCATATGCCTAAAACTCTCCTCTCTCGTGTGCATTTCAAATGTACGTGGACAGGTAGGACAGAATTTTTTTCTCCAGAATGAAAAAGTACTCTTCTAAAAAGGTGTGTGCGTATTTACATTAGATTATTTCTTTTTCTCCTTTTATTTAGCTTCGGGATAGGGTTTGCTTTTTCCTTGTCGGACAAGCTTGTTTGACTTTCTTAAAGGAATGCGTGATCACATGCATGAATTGGATTTTTTTTGCCAAGAAGCACATCATCCCATATCCCAAGGAACATGTGTAAAATGGAGAAATGTTGGACGTGTTTTGTTGTGGCAATGAAAGACAGGAAAAAATACATGTCTCCTACAGCCTACACACGGAACGAGAAGTCTCGCAAAAAAAAGTGGAATGCATGCTCGATCGTCACACCTATTACATCCCCTCCGCAAAAACCTGCTTAATAGTGCATAGAGCACGAGCTGAGCTCAACTCAACTTCACTCCTT
>JAQFZW010004486.1:0-10202 GCA_034687055.1 Heteromurus nitidus
ATCATCTCAACATTATGATTATTATCATGATGTCATACCATCATCAGATCCAACATCACCCAACCAATGTACAAAAAAACATAATGCACTTTTTGCGGTTATGACTTAACCTTATAACACATACGACACCGCACACCGATACGGGCTTGTGAGTCTACCAACAGTTATTTCCCCCTTTACACACTTTTTATGTCAATTGATGAAAATGTTGTTGTGGTGTAATGCGAAAAAATATTCCAACCAAAAAGTTATCTCCTGGAATATTGCTAAAACGAATGGGAATCTCATCGTTACTTGAATCGTTGAAGGGGGAAAATAATATGTTTCTCTCTGCACGAAAATCCTTCTAGGAAAATTGAAGCGGAAGAAAATTGGTCTTGGGGAGAAAAACTATTCACATTTTTTTTATCAGAATTAATTTTTTCTATTTCTAATTTTCTCGGAGAGTAATGAATATTTGAGAGTATTGAGATGCTCGAAGGGAATAAATGTGTGAGTGGAATTTGATATTCGTGGAATAAGTAATTGGCTAAAAAAAGAGTTGAGGGGAAGGAGGATGATTTCGCTCATCCACTCCAAGTCGTTAAAGAAGAAAATGTAATTCGAGAAGAGGAAGAAGATCATGCTCATATCACATGGCTTTCACTTTTCCAGTACAAACCAATCCAGGGATTTAGGTGAGGTAAATTTTCTCGGAAGACGAATAATAGAATAAATGAGGGATGACATGGCGATTGAAGAAGTAAAGCAACATGTCAAAACCAAGAAAATTGTGTTGATGACACGATGGGTTTAAAATAAAGAGGATTTGGCCGGTCAAATTCACCCACTTCATAAGAAAAGCATATCCCCATTCACATATTCTTTTGGGACAAGTCCAGTCTGCTTTTCAAAAGAATCTCCTTTCAGTTCTCGATTAATGCTAAACGGAATGACCAGAATGAGTCATTAAGCGTAAGCTGAATAAAGAATTGGCAATATTTTACATAGAATCGTTGCCATACAAGTGCATTTGTGTAATAACCCTTTCTTGTTTACTCTTGCCTCTCTCTCTAACTCGCTCTTGCGTTGTTGCCCAACTGGTTCATCATTCCTAGAAGAAGCCTTCTCTGCTTAAAGTTGACTCTTGATGAATATGACTTTCGCCTTGTTGCTGAAGGAAAAGTTGGCCGATTATGCACAACGCTCTATATGCCAGGTAATACACATTCTCCAAAAGAAAGGAGGAATAAACAATTTCTGGTAATTCGTTTCGATTTCATTTTACGCTTCTTTTCACCAGAATAGTTTGTTTCTCAAATTATATGGAATATGTGTGAGCGTGTCTTTTAGTCACTTAGAAAATATTATACCTGGAACCTTCCTGACGCATATTCCCATTTCAAATCGGTAATTATTTGCTCTGCCTTTATCACATTTATTCTATTGCTTTTCTTTGTCCCGTTAGAATATGACTTGCTCACACAAAGTTTTGGAAATGCAAACCGGTGACAAAATATTATATTGACTACTCAACAATACACTCACACACTTGAGAGCAGACTAACAAGAAGATGACATCTTTTACAAGGAGCACATTTTATTGCTCGTTGTTGCTCTCTACCATTGATTCTTCTTGCATGAGTGCTTGCCATGAGCCGAACCCTATAAAACGATTTTCCCTTCAACTCCGTTTTGCTGCTGCCTTCTTGTTTTCCATTATGCCAGTTATAGCCCTCTCACATAATATTATTGCTTTTTGGGCGAGTTTATAAACATAAAAATCGAGTTGAGTTCATTAAAATGTCGAAATTGGTTGAGAGTTTGACTGAATGGAGACATAAAAATTTTTTTGGGCATGAGCTTCGTGAGTGTTCGCACATTCTCTCCACCACATCAACAAATTTACTGCTTTTCCCTTTCCTTCTCGAATTAAGTTTCAAAAGTGTCGTCTTTGTTCCGTTCTGCTCGTAAAAATATTGGGGAAAAGGAGCAAGAGCAGCATACCAAAATCCACACACTTTCCCTACGGAAATCAATGGCCTGGCCTACCTTTCCCATTTTCATCTTGTGCTCTCCTCTGCTCGTATGTATGCAATCTGCAAATGCAACTATATTTCACATATATTTCATGTTTATTTTAGTTGGGATGCGAGCATCTGTGTGCTCATTCAACTCTCTGCAATTTGCGTTCAGCTGTTTTCCAACTTTTTTTTCACACTCGAATCTCAACCTCCTCAACATGCAAAAAAAATAAGAGAGAAAATATATGATTGCAAAGCTCGTTCCAACTGACACAAGCGAAAACGTGTTCTCCGCAAAAGAAGTAAAATATTTTTTACGGGTTAATAAAAAGAGAACTCTTTCTGCATGCGAATAATAATGGGGAAATGCAGCAGTTGTTTTGCGAGGAGCAAAAGTGCAATCTCTGCACGACTGTACGCAAAAAAAGAGACCAATATATTCCCTGCAAGATTGTTCCATTTTGTTCCACTTCTCTCTCATCCCTCCATTTTTATATCCTTCGCTAATGTCGTGCTGGAAGCGTGAAAATGTCTTTGCCCTTTATTTGCAACCGGGTGTCATCGCCACACATTCTCTCTCACATGTCGTATAATCTCAGGAATGAACCCATAACCCCCATGTTCCATATTCCCTTCAACTGGTCTCCAGTTGAAATGACAACGGGAGCAGATCCACAATTCGACTGTTCCTCTTCTCTCACAAAAGTATAAAATTTGGGAAATGATGTTGCTAACAAGGTAACATCCTTTTCTATCTCTCTCTCTCGTACACACCTTTTAATCTTGTGCAACATCCTCATTTCGATTGTGAGAACAACCGTAGTCCTCCTCTCTCCTTTTTCAGGGAGAGAGTCTACAGCCACAATTGTTTCACATAAATATATGTCGTTACAGAGAGTCTTGCTAGAAAATATTAAGGAAGAGTGCATACACCTTTTCTCGTTTAGGGGAAAAATTTTGAAGGAAGCAGAAAATGGCATTTTAGCTCTTAGCTTTTTTGGTGCGTAGCAGTAGCGTAAAGATATATTTATTACACAGGACCATTCTTTCCTCCATCTTCTTCACCTTGTTTTTCCCCTGAAACGACACAGTGACTGAACTGTCTCTCTCTGAGTCGGAGGTGAAATGAGAGACGAGGAGTTAGAAAGAATGAAAAGGGAGTTGAATGAAAAGAAGTTGCCCTAGTTTTCTCTGCACATCCTTTGTCCTCTTTCTTTTCATCCGAAAGGTTTCCCAGAGAGAAACATTTTTTTAAGTGAAGGAAATATATTATGTATAATATACATGGATATAAGGAGAGAGAGAGAATACCAGTTGATTCTCCTCTGATTGCCACATCAGACCGTGGAAATAAGAGGAGACTAAGTTGTTTCAACTAGCACCTTTCTTTTTTACTCAGACTCTTTTGTAATCCGTCGTCTTTTGAATTCCTTTTCTTGTCGAGTTTATTTCATGTTATCATGTTGGCGAGACACATTACCTTACCCTATTTTTCCTCGGTGTTGGGGGCCTCTTGTGCAGGATGACTTATTGATATTTATGAGGTTGACATGGAGAGGAAGACTCTCCCAAATAAATCTAATCGATGAATAAATTATACGGATGTAAATACCCCCTTGTCAAAAAAAGCGCATTGTCAAGGGCAGCCAACCAAACCGTGTCATTGGTGTGGTGCGGATCATCATGACAACTGCACCTGGAAAATGATCAAAACGAAAGAGAGAGAGAAAGGAGCTCACGGTCTCTGCTCTATTTTTATAGTGGGAGCGAGTGCAACACCGTTTTCACAACTGGAGCATGTCTACCTTTAACTTAATTTCGAATTTGTGCAAGGATCGTAATTTAATCAGGGTCGGCAAACTTCCCTCCTGTCACAGTGGCTTTTCCCTGTCAAACTTTTTACAAAGTTCTCACATAAATTCAGATTGCATTAAAATCGCATCGGTTGGAAATTTTGATTCTTTGGAAGAAGTGGAAAATTGATCAGAATAAAAAAAGACTATATTCCTTCTTGGTTTCACGTAATGGCATGGCGTCCATCTAATTGGTTATTATCTTGTCTTTTCAATGTAAACCATGACGTCTATTGCATTTGAGTTGTAGGAATAAGCTAGTAACTACAAAATGGACAATAAACGGTAACGATCATAATAGTCATTTCTGTACAAACATATTCCTCCTTGTTCCATTTTTTCCCCGAGAGGTCCAAGTAAGCCCATGCAACTGGCTCGTGCCAACTGTTACCTGGAGAACATGTAGAAAACACCAGCAACGATTTTTTTTCAGTTTCCTTTTTTTTTATCCCTTCAGACATCTTTGGAGGACATTATGATGCAATGTGCACTGCACAACCAGACGATATTATTCTACACAAAAAGTGTAAGCGTGCGGCTGAAAATCTTGCCCTCTTCTCTCTCGTAAATAACATGTCCTCATTAGAAAAAAATACGAGGGTCTCAAAACTCTCAACTCACCACCACCACCAACCAACTCAAGGATAAGATGGACAATCTTTTGAGAAGAAGTGTTATGGTGGATTGTGGATTGCAAGAAAAACTCTCTATATTTTCTGGAATAATGGCTATCATATCATATTCCAACAACCCATTCCTCATCAGACTTATACATTTTTACAGTTTACAACTGTGCACGCTTCTTTTTTTCTTCTTCTTTCTTCTCCTTCTTGATTTTTTTACGAGAAACATCTGCTCTTCTTCTTTTGCTAGCACACTTTTCCATTTCTGGGCTTGCTTCAGGCTCGTCTCGTCGGACATTCTTGGATTCATGTTTTGTCTACTGCTTTTCCTCCGCGTGGATAATAATAATGATATGATGATGGTGGATGGTGGTGCATTCTCCTTTTTTTTCAATCTTTGTGTGTGTGCCATTCGACAAGCGCCTCCAGTTTTCTGATGATGAGGGGTGCAGTGCACCATACTCCCTTGAAAAGTGAACAAAGCGAGGGACGATGATGGAAGAAAAGGTGAACAGATGAAGCACATGTACAAAAGTTCAAGTAACTTTATCCTTGAGAACGATATTGCCATGGAGGCGCAGGAAGAGACCGTTTCTCCGAGAGAGATGTTTTCTTCATTCACGCAAGCTGATTGATGTGTACACATATAGAAAAAAGGATATAACCTAGTCTTGAGGACATCAACTTCTTCATCAACACAAGGTTGTCTACTTACTTATTTTTTTTCAATGGTAAAAATAAATACAAAAGAAAAGAGCAGATGCAACTCCAGTTTTTTCTTCTTACTCATTTCATCATCATCGTGGTGAAGAAGAAGAAGAAAAAAACCTTAAAAGTAAAGTAAAAGGGACTGATTTTAAGGGCAACACTTGTGTCGCGTGCACATGGTCTCGGTCTCGAAGGCTGAAAAGGAAATGTTTAATCTTTTCGTTCCCTTTTTTCTCTTCTGAGGGGAACAGAGAAGGATAATGATGTAGGCAAATATAGGGACAGGGATGATGCCTTTTGCGTACAGTTTACTCTTCCTTTTTTCTCTCTCTCTCTCGAATGCCAGGTGTTCCATGTTTCATGTCTTGAGCACATGTTAACCTTCTTTTTTTCCAACTCCATCTGAGATCGGGGATGGAAGAAAATGCCGAAATAAAACGGAGCTCACAGTCAACATCATCTGCTCCTCCTGGAATCCCTGTTTAATTTAGGTCTCTGGAGCAAAATGCAAGAGGAACGGTTAAAAACGAGAGAGAAGAAGAGTATCATCATGTGTGTGTGTGTGGATGAAATACGAAAAAAAATATATAAAAAATATAGGAGAGAGATCGTTTCTTCGTCACGCTTGATCATAACCGTTTTCTTGATTGCATGCATTTTCCCCTTCTGCTCCATTGCATGAATCCAGTTAGCTAGCCACTGGGTTATTGGAACTTTTCAGAGAGAGAAAAAAAGCAGACGTGGTCGAGGCTGAAAGTATTGCCAAATGTTGTCCCAGTTTCCTTTTTTTCTTCATTTTTTCATGGAATATCGAAAAAGGATGCACGCAAATCCTGGAAGGAGCCATCATCATCATCTCCTTCACTTCCACGCCAAATACGAATATGGCTTCTGCCATTTTCTTATAATTAAGTGGGGTCATAATTAGCGATTACTTTCACAAGTGGTAGCCGTTAGCATCTGAGACGAATGGACTTTGGGGTATTTGGTGGTGGTTGGTGAACATGGCAAAAGGAATATTCCAACGGATTAACGCATCTGTTATGAATATATTTTTTGCTGAAGACGGCAAAATAATTTTTTTTTACGAAATTTATGTTTTTGTTTTCTCATTTGAACTCTCAACATTATCATGATTCGTGGTATATTATGGTTTTGTTTATAACTCGACTGCGAGGCGAGAGGAGAACAGTTCTGCTATTGTTCAAGTGGCGTCAGTCGCGTGATGAAAAAAAATGCAAATTACTGAGTTTACTTGCTTCTCTTACGTTTTTGTAACTGATATCACTTCTCTTTCAGACAACAACAAACAAATAATGGAGTTTAGAGCTACGCAGCTTGAACCGTCAACTTCTTGTCACTTTTTTTGCTTCATGTTATTACCTTGTTGACAAAACTGACATTTCTGCTGACACATCCGATCATAATCGTATTTCAAGGGGACATTACCACCGCGAATATTTGGCCACATAAAAAAACCCGGAGACGCACAGATGTGGAATATCGAATATTATATTATGCTTCGGTAAATATATGTACATACATAATTGTCGATCGCCTCGGTTAAACAGCTATATGAAAAGTCGAGTCACTCCATTTTGTTGACGGGGAGGATAAATGCTTTTGATTTTTTTGGCAAATACCAAAAACCTCCTTTATGTTTCAGTCGTGGCTAAAGTGTGATTGACAAGTTATTCTAACTGACGCACTCCGTCTGTCAAGTAACAAAATAAACATACTCATAATATCCAACATTTTTTTATACTAATGTCCAGGTAAACCACTTATTTACTTTGGCTACCAAAAAATGTATATATCTACGCATTCTGACAATATATTCATTTCCCCTTTTCAAAAGAAAGAAAGTTGTTAAAAACATCAAAAAACTCTCGAATGAGAGTTGGTTGCTTCAGTAGTATCCAATTTGTAAAGTAAAACGCGTGCCTTTTGTAAAACAAAGACAATAGAGACGCCTTCACATCATGTTCCACTTTCTTCGTTGAAAAAAAAACTTCAAAAAAATTTCTAATTACAAAACGTTTCTTCGCGCTGAGAGAAACTTGGTGAATTTAAGGATTTGCAAAAGCGTGCTAACCAAGTTTCCAGCACATGCGAAAAGGACACACGCAAAGCACACAACTGTACAAAAAATAACTTTTATTTTTTTTATATTCCCATCTGCCTCACTCAATTACAATTTTTTTTCTGTTTCTCTCCTTTTAACAAGAGTCGCGTTTAAATAGAACGCGATATGTCATGAGCGAGAAGAGAGAGAGAGAGAGGATGATAGCATGCCGACAGGAGAAAGACAGTCATAAATTGGAGTTGAATTGGACAAGGTTGTTTCATCGATGAACACATTGCCCATCAAGCTGACAAAAGGGGTAGAGACCACCACACGATTTTGGTGCCAAGGTGATCATTACAAACAGAGCTAATGATAAAATCACACGGAACGTTTCTCATCTAAACGGACACGTATTATGGAAAAAAATATGAAGAAAATAAGTTGCACAAGTAGCACCGCGTGGAAAAAAAGAAAGTTTTTTATGAGGATGCAGGTGGTGTGGTGTGATGTGTCATTCCGCTCTTGAAGAAGATAAACTCAAGAGTTAACTTTTAAGTTTCTTGCTTCATATGACTAACTACCAGAGAATAATTAAGATTGCCTCCTTCATATCCCCATCGCATGATAAAGATGATGAGGGCTTTTTTTTAAAACGTATCGTAGGTCAGATGCCGTGTCTTGTCGTTAAAAAGTAGTTCACAATTCACAATAATATGCTTTAAATGAAGAAAACGAATCCTTTACCCTTCTCCAGATTTTTTCAAGAAATCCTGCAGAGATCATCTCTGCCCTTCTCTCTCTCTCTCTCTCTCTCTCTCGATAATCTTCAAAAGAATATATATGTTTTGTTGGCAGATTGAAAGTAGCGTGATTCCCTGAGAGCAACAGATGCTGGAAAGGATTTCCACTCTAGAATCATATTTTGGAAAAAAAGAGTCTCATTTGAACACCCTGGCATTATATTCTCTCCAATCCTTTTCATTGCTTTAAAAAAACTCTTCTTTTCTCGACAAGAAGCCACTTCACTCGAATCGAGTAACAAACAACACTTGTCTCCTCTTGCGTAGTTATTGAAAAAAATGGAAAGAGCACTTGAAGCAATCAGCAAATGAAAGACGATTTAACTGGCATGAAACGTGAAAAGTTTTTTTTTGGTTTGGTTTTGTGAACAAGCTAACTCTCCCATGTGTCCTTCCTTCTCGCAGTCACTTTTAATTGTGCTTTATTCAATTTGTATCAATTTCCCCCTTCCCGATCAGTTTCGTGACTTATTGGAACCTTTTATAATATCAATCTCACATATATCTCGCATCCTTATCCGATTACATTTCCCAGGAATTCATAGGTTACGTCAAGATCATTCAAGCTGTTTTATTATATCTATTTTTTATATTAAATATATTTCCCCCTAACTGATTCCTTGCAAGTTCCTTGTCAAAAAGCGAAAAAAACTGTATATATTTTGCTTTTCATTTCACACTACACGTTTTTTTGGAGGGAGGATTTTAAGTGGAGCAAGAGAGGAGAGCAGACTGCACACATGTGCCAAACACAAAGTGGAAGAGATGAGGACGAGGAGGCTAACAAGAAGAGGAAAGAGACTCTCAAAAAAACTGTGTTG
This sequence comes from Heteromurus nitidus, assembly GCA_034687055.1. Classification (NCBI taxonomy): domain Eukaryota; kingdom Metazoa; phylum Arthropoda; class Collembola; order Entomobryomorpha; family Entomobryidae; genus Heteromurus; species Heteromurus nitidus. The sequence continues at coordinate 8,877 of JAQFZW010004486.1, forward strand.
TCGCAGTTGGGAGTACAAATTGAAGTTGTGTAACGATGCCAGAGGAGAGAGAGAAAAAAGTGAAGACATTTGATTCAAATGCCCCATGCATTGTCAGATGAGATTACACTGATTCTCCGAGAGCACACTTGTATAACTTCAAACACATATGCTTATTATGTTTTTTATTATAAAAAAAGGATGTATAATTATGACAATCCGGTTCATGTTATACAATTCGAATGATATGGAGGCTCGCGCGCCCCCAGAGTGAGAATAAAATTACCCTCCGCGGTGGAGGGTTTGATTTAATTATCTTCCCTTTGTTCATTCAAAGAGAGATAGAGAGGCTTCTTATATGTGATTAGTTGGTGGACGTTCGAGAATTGAGAATTGCATAATAATGAGTCTTACAAGAGGAAAGGAAACTTGAGACTGAGAGAGAGAGAGAATGTGTTTAAGATGGAAAGGAAAAACTTTAACCCTCCGCCACACTATTAAATGGGAGAAGATTAACGAGGGAAAGTGTACGCAATGATGTGACTTGATAAACTTTTTTCTTCTTCTTCAAGTCTTGTCTCAAGAGACGGGGAAAACGGGAGCCGAGAATGTACTTGAGAAATGTTGGTGGACGAAGCTTGAGGAAATATGATATAGCATATGTGTATTTGTCCGTTTTTATACGGATTTTTCTTCTTCATCTTCTCTCTCCGCCGAAGATGCAATTGAACTTTTTTTCGAAACTTTTTTCTAGATCATAAAAAATGAGGACATTTCATGAAGGGGATGGTTTTCACACGAGTGGTTTTGACTCCAGCAGCTTGATTCTTGTGCCAAAAGAGAGAAGTGAGTAAACAAGCATTTAAGTGAGTAACTTTTGAGTAACAAACCTGCTCTCGCTCATAAATGTAATGGGAGAGAGAGAGAGTGAGTTGGGTTTTTTTTCAGCGGGGCCAAAAATCAGAACGTAGATATTTTGACAGGATACAGGGAGAAGCGTAGCATGAGCCACAGCCACGTGCTCTAACTTATTCATGCGAGTAGGCACATTTCCCCGTGTGCTATGACTCTCTCTCTCTCTCTCTTCTCTGCCAAGAAATGATAGCGTTGCTTACTTACGGGTTTTTTGGTTACGAACAAAACTTGTGACATGACTCGAATAAGAAAAAAAGGAGAACAAGTCTGCGATAGCAAAAAGGAGCTTGTATATGTCTCAGATATTATCTCTCTCTCTTGCCGTCACGGTCAAAGCTAGGATATTTGAGACGGTTGTAACGACGAGGAAAGACGTTGGTACCGGAATCGAAGTCGTTTGGAGGGGGACTTTAGTTTTGGGCTTGGGAAACT
>JAQFZW010004487.1:0-10197 GCA_034687055.1 Heteromurus nitidus
CTATTGTTCAATGCGACTCCGCTAACTAGCAAATCCCACACTTCAGAATCAATTATTCTGTAGGATTTGTCCTCCTTTTTCCTTGCACACTTGTTTCTATCCTCAAACTTGTAGAAGAATCTATGCGGTTGCTTATTGTCATATGAGAAGTTATGTTTGCATGGGAAATGCTCCTCAAGAATAAACAATTCTTCTCTGATTCTAGTAAAGATGCTGAACCTATTCTGCAGGAGAGCATCGAGTGTCTCCAGCGCAGCAATGGGCCTTGGTGCTATGACACCATTCATATTTCCGCTTTTGTAAGCACACGTAATGACAACGGACACAAGAAGGTATAAACCTACTAGCAATTTGATCCGATCCCTCTTGAAAATTTTGTCGGGGAAGAGGGTTCCCTGCTCAAGAATAGAATTCAGGGTCGCCTCATACAATTTCTGTAAAGGAGCACCGTGTTTGATAACCTGTTTTCCTTTAACAAACTCTATGCTCAAGTAGAAGCTAAGCGGCGCAACTGCCACGAGAAGGAGGACGAGAATCCAAACTCTTACCTCGAAAACTGAGAACAAAATGGAGAAGGACAGGATGCCTATGGAGTCCTCCCTGCACCCCACAAAGCGAAGCTCCTTCTGATTAATCGCCATCCCGTGGTCGAACTTGTAGTCGAGAGCTGCCCCTGTGTAGTGCGTAAAGCGCATCCGTATCCCTTGAAAATCCCGCCAGATTTTCTCCTTCATGACAAACGGCTTGCAACCTGGCACGAGCATTTCGGTTATGCGGAAACCTTTCAAGATGACATCCTTAATCGACGCTGTATAATTTGTTGGAATTGCATGCAACACGCTTGTTACTCCTTCAACGAATTTCCCTGCGGGATCCATACTCCTGGTGAATAGGGCCCTGTCAGCTGACGGCGGTTTACCACAATTTTCAAACTTGCGGAGGAAAACACTGTAGCGGTCTGCGGTGGACATGTGCTTGTCAAAGGAGAACCATGGGGATATAACTGCTTGCCAATTATATGAATTATAATGGATACTGTCGATTTCCTCAAGCAGGTTGGGATGGGAAGTTGAACCTGTCTCCAGCATTTTCGGGGGGATTTTTCGAAAGGGTGGGAACGAGTAAATTTGAAGAGGCTGTTGTCGCTGAGGTTCACTCTTGAATGGGGAAGGTGGCGTATGAAAGAATAGAAAGAGTTGATGCCGCAGCCTGTATTGCTCATGTTTGTTGTAGAGCTGCATCTGCACCCAAGGATGGAGCAACTGCTTCTCTTGAGCGCTTCGCCCTTTGCCAAAGAGGAGCTCCATCGAGACGAGGATTTTGAGAGGGTTTGCCGATGGGCGGTGAAGTTGAGCCAAGGAGTTGTAGCTGAATGGCTGGCTGTACAAGTGCATTTTGTAGTACTGGACGTTGTTGATATATTTCTGGGAAGGGCCTTTCGGTGGCTTGTACATGACAAAATTTGGGGGATAGAGGCTCACATGGATTTCATAATTCCAGGGTTTTGATGCCACCCCAAAGCGGCGAAAGTCGAGGGATGTGCAGATGTTGTTGTGGTCGAGGACCACGTGCAACATGTAGAATTTTGAGTGTGGACAAGGTTGAATTTCTGTCTGCCTTGTGTAGAGGAGTAGACGGGGGACCTTGACGTTCTTGGATACCGTTATGATACTCTCGACAACCCAGTTGCCTCTGCCCCATGTGTTCCTGTAGAGCGCAGTTTGGGGAGTCCGAAGGAGAATGGGAAATTTTGGGGGAGAAAAGTCGAGATTGTTCATGTTTGTTAGTTCGAAAAAGTAGTTGCCTGTGAGGGGGAAGAGGTGGGCGAGATTCGGTAGGATTGGGGGTGAGACTTTTGCTTTCAAAGCTGATTCGAATAATAGTTTGAATATTTCTCCTTTGTTGGGATGGACGCTTGCATTTTTCAGCTTTGCAAGTGGGCCAACCATTATTTCTAAGTGGTCGGCTTGCGAGGCGCTAATAAGAGCTGCAAAGTAGAGGTAAAGTAATTTCAACATGGTTGGGACATTGGCTTGAAGAATGTAGTTATGCCTGCGAGAAGCTGTAAATCCTTTCTGACCGGTTCAGACACGTATTACAACAAATATATATAGCAGATACGTACTACCGCATTGTAGCAATTGTTAAAGACTTGTGATCGAATATAATTACAAATTTGTAAACTTTGCCTAAGACATTTGAAGGTTCCTTGAGTCACCTTCAAATTCATACAAGAAGCAGGGGCTTTTAAAAATACAGGTCAGTGGTACAATTTTTCAACTTCATACGGGTTTAAGAGGATTTGAAAATGGACGAAAGGCAATTATTTTTTATCAGGTTTCTAGAGAAGTGCATCATTAAATTGCAAAGTGGTAGTAGTTTAAAAGTGTCGAATTACAAATTCTTCAAGGTTTTGAGTGATTGACACTGAGAGCGAAAAATAGGTTGAGGCTAACCGAAAGTCATCCGTACTCCTGAATTGAATACGTGTACAATTCCTCTAGGAAAAATGCATAAGCACATCCCTCACATGAAAACGGATCATTGTCAATAATATATGTGGGATGTGGGAAATCCTGTATCAAAAATTGTATGCGTCTCGGAATTCAAGAGGATTTTTCCTATGCACCGATGAAGGTGAGTCTAATCCTAAAAGAGAATGTTCATTCACCAACTTTTCCATTTTTATCAATATTTTCTACCTTTGCTTCAGTTTGGCGGAGTCAATTCTTCAACGGAGAATGGGATGCATACGAGTTATTAACTGGCAAGTGTGAAGGAGAATATCATGGGAATACTCAGATTTAATCGAGATATTAATACAAACGTATTTGTGAAATCCCGAATGAGACTGGGAGTCCATCGAGCTCTTTAGGTGGATGGGAAACTGTTGCGACTGTGATTTGGAAATTCGGTAGTTGGAATCGGATTTGTGGTTTGAAGACTCTTGCCCTGGTTGAAGTTGTGATTTGGGAGGTTTGATTGAGAAAGTTGTTAGCTTTGCTTGATGCGATGAATGTATGAGTTGTGATTGCTTGAAGTGAGATGTGGAGCGATGCTGGTGCTTCCTTGCGGCTGTGCCAAGTGCTACCGTGCCAGTGACTTCGTTCCTTGTGAAAATGAATGTATGATGGAGACTTGAAGCTTGGTAACAAGTTAAAAATAAAACGTAGATTTAATAAAACGTAGTAAATGAGAGCAATGTGAGCTCGGTGAATGTCTGGTAAGCAATGAATTTTACATGCAATTTAGAGGGTATATTTATTTGTTTACATTGAGTTGAAAGTTGAGTTGAGTAGGAAAAAGCCTGAGTTGAGCATTTCTAGACAAAGGAAATCATTCTAATTTTAGAGCATGAGAACAACAGTATTGTTACATTTTCTTTCAGGTAAAAATAGGACACTCATAAAAAGCTTTACAAGTTATTCAGGATAAAAGTGTGTGCAACTTGGTGATATTAGTATTCATAACAACATGTCAATAAGTTAATCTAAGGTAGACGAATGAAGTGCATATATGTACACTTTTGTCAATGCATGAAAATGATACAAAAAACTGTCATCGAACACTAATACAAAGATCTATATTCTTTCATGAACATGAACAGAAACTGTTATCATTAATTCAGTCAATCATGAATCCAAGTACTTACGATAAGGCAATGATGAACAATCTTTAATCTTTCTTTAATCTTTACGATCTGATGTAAATTTGCAAAAAAAAAAAATTTGGAATTTGAAAAGTGTTACCATCTTCACCTGTGCTAGCTAAACGGTGTGGTGAAAACCACATGTCGCTAGCTTTCATCGTTTCGAAGATCTGGGCGCCATTGTGTTGTCAAATTTTCGGTAATTCTCTAAAACTATGTGATTTCAAGCCGCAATTTTTTTTGGCTCCGTATCACTGTTAACATGTCCTACCCACATGCAAAATTTGAAACTTTTACAAAAATGTCGTTATTTTCGATCTCCGCTTTGAGATTTACTTGCTCAATAATTTTACTCTCAGTTTCTGAAATGCATTTATCCGATTTTTCCTTCTTTTATATTATAATTTTGTAAACGATTATAAAACCTCAATAAAATCTGGTTCCTGTAATTGGAAATACCATTGAAAATATAAAATAAATTTTCTCAAGGATAATTGTATCCTTGGAATTATTTGTCATTGACCACAAACGAAAAAGTACACAACATATTTCTCTTCCTCCGCACACAAATATAATTTATTAGACTTTAGTTACATTTCGAGACGAGTCTCTATAAATTCGTTCCGACCAAAAAAAGTTGCCATGACGTATGGTTCAATTCAAATTTATTTTTAAATGTTGTCCCGACAACAATTCCATTCTTCATCTTTCATCAATGTCAAGCAGAAATCATTCACCATTAAAATTCCTATGACCATCTGAATTTCCGTGGTAATTTTTTTAAATCCTAATTTTAAGTTTTGCAATTGAAATATTTTCAAAAATTCATTTTGTTTTCAAAAGGACCCAAACTACATTCCTCCGTCAAGGGCCGAATGTTCTGCCACAACCTTCCCCCGAAATTTTTGAACCGCGCCAGTTCCATCAAAGCCTCAGAATGTGTCCTTGTCTTCGATCAGAATAACTGCGTCGGGAGTCACCTCCGAGTTCAGAATAATCGGAATAATCTCTGAATGATGGATTATGGATTGGGAGGATAAAATCAGTTCCGTCAAAATGTGCTAAATAATTTGTCTCGAAGTCTCGATATTATGCTTTTTCTCAATTAAGCTAAATTGAATTGATTTATTTATAGCAATCAATATGTTAAGAATAATGACAAGGAAATGTATGTCGTCTTATCAAAAAAATTAATTTGAATTTAACAAAAAATTGTGAATTTATTCCAACTTAAAAGTCTAGCTCCTCATACATGCTTTCATCACTCTGGTAGTACTTGTCCACCTCCAAAGCGTCCCCCAATAACTCGGCATTATTTACATCGACATAAACTCCACTCCCCACCAACTCCACATCAACCAATGAACCAAACTTTTTTAACTTTTCGAAACCAATGGTGGCATTTGCCGTCACCGTTTTCAGTTGAAGTGTCCACGTTGCATACGGGCTCAATGTGAAGTCTTCTCTTTCAAACTCGTTGTAAATCCCGTTTCTCCCCACATGATTGCCACTTATTGAATCCCTCCCAAAGTTGGAGGCAATTGTGCGTTTCCTTCCAATCATCATGAAAACTCCACCACGAAACTTGTACGTGGACAAGCCATCGTGAGTCATTGACACAGAAAAATGCTCCAACTCATCACGCAAATTTTTCTCCAGCTCAGGGGTTGACTTCTTGCTCTTCTCCGCTAGAATTTTGAAATTAATTCCAATTTGGGAAAATTTGACGGCATCTCTCTCTCGATGTGAACTGCTCACGTTCGCCCTCAAATAAACCTTCTTTCCGGATAACAACTGCCCAATTTCCGAATTAAACGGCTTATTTTCCCAAACAAAGAATGGGGATTCGCAAGAGAAATTCGTTTTGATTATGCGTGGATCTTGGCCGTTTGAAATGGTCTCCCCGAACATGTTCAGTTGAGATTGGAGCAGGTCAATCTCGGACAAGAACATTGCTACCAAGTCATTCCCTCCCGATCTGCTAATATTTCTTGTCGAAGCATTTCGGAACTTTTCCAGTTCCAGCTTTGCGAACGGGAACACGTACTGCGTAAATGTGTGCGTTGCTAGGCGATACTCTCGTCTCAGAAGATTATCTCTGATGCCATTCTCTAATTTGGATGCAATACGTGCCAACTCAGGATCACCGATTCTAACTGTTTTCATCGAGGCAGAACTCAATGCCGACATGTATTCTCCCAGGTATTTGACATCTTGGTAAACCTCAATGTTGTTGTAGAGATCGAGCATCAACGTGCAAGCAACCTGAACATTGTCCGCCAACCTTTGGATATCTGTGCTCCGAAATTCCAGCGTTAAACTCCGCAAACGAGCTTTAATAACTTTGAGAGCTTTAGCAGCCTCCCATTTCGTGATATCTCGCTCTGAGGTCGAGGGCAGCTCACCCGAATCCAGTTGACTTTTAATATTTTCAAAGTAAGTTTTCATACATTCGAGGATCTGTTTCAAAACCCGCGTCTTCTCATTCAAAGCCTTCACAGCTAGCTCTGCTTCCTCAATTAGCGTCTTAAGTTTCCCCAATTTCCTCTCATCGGTTCCACATTTTTCGTACAAACTTGTCGCCACCTTTTGCCCAAAAAGAGTCACAGCCAAGTTCCTATCCGGATCCTGACTCGTGCCTTCGCTGGAATTCTTCTCCAAAGTTTGGTCACACCAAGTTTTCATGTTGGTAATTTTACGATTTGTTGGATTAGAGCTAGCAAACGGTCCGCTACTTCCGCCCAACAAGGCACCCGTCCCGAGGGAGACATTTTCTTCGTTTCTCAAGGTTGAATTTCCGAGCTTTCCAAGCAATTTCAAAACAGTTGTCACCATTTGAATTACCTTGAGGAATTGCCTCTGTCTGGGTGCGTGCCTAATTTGAGGTTCGACCTTGTTCGAATGATCCAAAATATAACTTTCAAGTTTCTTCTCAAATTTCAACCCCATTTTCTCCTCGACACTTTGCACTGAATTTGTTACCACTTCCATCCTGAACCATTTTGCTTGTTCCAGCTTTTCCCTGATTTTCTTCTCAATTTGAGTCCTAATCTCGTCGACAGCCATCATAGTGCTAATATTTTGCCAACGGACCAGTTGCTCTTTCAAATTTGTGAAAAAGCTGTAATCTGGGATCTTTCCAAAATCCAGAGTTTTTCCAAAACTAACAAGTTTGCTAGAGACGGAAGCCAGCAACAGTGCCAAAAATTTCCTGTTTTCGATGCTCAACTTTCCTATATTTTCCTCAACGAAAGTTTCGATGCGATCTTTAAGCGATTTGTATCTGACCCGGAGCTCCTCCTCGTCTGCACCCTCTCCAAACGATATTTCCTCCAAGTTCATCAACTCGGTTGCGAATGCTTCCACACGGAAATATTTTTGAATTTGGGTATTGCGATCCATCAACTGTACAAAATTCATTGTTTCATTTTGCTCACTCGAATTGAAAATTCCCTTAAACTTGAGTATGCTTCTCCGCTCATTAATTGTGTAGCTGGTAGACTCATCGTGCTCGGGACGCGTATTGGATGTCTTGTTGTACACACCGTCAGTGCCAACAGCGGATTTTCTCATTCGATGAAAATAATAGTCGCATTCAAAGTCAAATTCGTCGCTGCTATTTTTGCCTTCGCAATCCGTTGGCATTTGACGTGGGTAGTGGTAGTGTCCTCCTTCACCTTCGGACCCGTTCTTTCCAGCTTCCCCCACGATCCCAATTTTTGAATCCAGCTTGACGGACACTGCGGACTCCAAAGCAATTAACGATAAATGACCAGGCATGCCTCCAAAGCCGCCAATCCCGCCTTTACCTCCCTTCCCGCCAGGGTGAGCCTCCTGAAGAAGTCCTCCTCCATTGCCGCCCTTCTCACCATGTCCACCATCCTGTCCTCTCCCTCCTCCCCCTCCACTTGCTAAAATTTCGAGGTCCTTCCCACCCACCTTTCCCACAACGCCAAAAAAGGAGCCGGCATGACCGCCATGATTCCCTGGGCGGCCATTTTCCCCATCCGCACCAGGCAGATCATCAAACATGTACCTCGCAAAGGCCCAAAAGTCCCACCATGCTAATGTCTTACTTCCATCTGCGGCTCGAGGAGGCTGGATTTCCATTCCGTTCGTCCCACTCAAATCCAACACTCGTTTTCCAATGACGTTCCAAATTGGAGCAATCATCACGAGGTTAAACTCCTTCCCAACCATCCGCAAGTCAGCATCAATGAAAATCGAGTGGGATGCGTACACTTCCAGCTTGGTCGGATGACCTTCAGCGGAGCAATTCCACTGGGCACGACTCAACCTCCCCGTCCTTGTATTCACGAATTCACTGAGAACCACAAAGTTCCCGGAAATTGTCAGATTTGAGCCGGTGCATGTGCTTTCGGTGGGCTCTAGTGCAAATTTCATCAGATCCCCAAGTATTTTGCGATGTTTTGGGTAAACACTTGGGGCAACGGCGCGGACACGCGAACTCACAGGGACGATTTTCTTGCTAGCCACGTACTCCAGCCAGTCAACTTTCTCCTCCGGCGGCGCAACAGCTTTCTCCACCTTCTTCGATTGGAATTTGTACGAGAACAATCTTGATCTCAAATTCACACAAAATTCCAACCAATTCCTCTCATTGGAAAATGCTAAAAGAAGATGTTGAAGAGGCAATGCCCAAGTCCTCACATTTCTTGTAACCATGGAGCCTTGAGCTTCATCGAAGAACGCAAAGATAGCCTCCTTCCGTTCCATCATCAGCGTAAAGTTCTCGGGAACGTTGAATCCCACCCGCTTCAAATGTGTAGTCAGCGCATGAGAGAATTGAGTGGTACTCGAATTAGTTGTCACGTCAATGGCATTCATACTCCCCACGAGATTTCTTAGGTGGACTAAATCCGTTTCCGCTTGTTCAAGAAGGAGAGTAATATTATTTATTTCTGTGTCCCTTTCTTCATGCCAAGAATGAAAACGTTTGACATGCTTCTCCACATTCTCATAAATGTCCTCGTTGTTCCTGTCAATCAGTTTGAGGATGCTGAGGGAAGTCTTGTCTTTGAGAGCGTACCCAAAATCTCGAGGATCGACGAGAGTCGACTCAAGACGCGTGTAAAGTAAAGTGATTCTTGCTTTACTTTGTGAAACCACAGCAGAGTCAATGAGGGGACCGCACTTGTCAACCGATTTTAAAAAAGAAATCTTTGAATATTCTCCGTTCGAGTTGGTTTGAAGGAGTGCATCCACAAAGTTTATCTTCCCCAATATTTCTCCTCTGTTGAAGTATGGTCCATGGCCTGCGGCCAGAGCTGAAGTCAGAGTTTGATTGAAGGTGACAAGGAATTCGACAATTCCATTCATGATATCTTTGTCGCTTTTGTATGCTCCGTCGTCCGAGTAGCTGCTCACCTTCGTCACCACCAAGCCAACCGAGTTTCCATACTTTGCAAAATTCTTCACAAACTTGGATGCATGTTGTGCCAACAAGTCAAAGTCCAACCTGTCATTCCCATGCTTCACCGACGAGTAAATCACCAAAAAGAGGATTTTGACTCGAGCCACCTTTCGCAAAATCTGTTGTATGAAAAAGTTGGCAGCAATGTCCTGCTCCACACCGCGCGTGTCGTCAAATCCAGGGCAGTCGTAAAAAGCCGTAGGTGTGGAGTTGTCGGTGTTGTTTCCTGGAAGGAGGTTGAGTTCGGGCAATAGTGTTTTGGACACCGTGGACGGCGCACCGATTCTATCCGCGTCGTCAACAATCACCAAACTCCCGCTCTGAGTTTTGACTGCGTGAATATGGCTCAGGTTTCCTGTGAGGATTTGCGCAAGCGTCGTCTTCCCGGAGCCGGTGTTGCCCAGAATGAGAATAGCCTCGTCAAGTTGAGGGAAGGCTTGGGTCGTTTTCGAACCGTCGTTCATTAACACCTTCACAGTAGCCGGTTTCACGTGTGTCGGGTCTTGAAATGAAGGCGGGGGGAGCACGGTGCAGTTGGTGTCCTCCACATTGAACCTTGCACAGTTGGCCTGTAATTGCAAATCAGCGGTTTCCGAAAATGAGATGTTCTTACAAATCTCCTTCATCTTAATAAGGAACGTATCTGAAAAATTACACATAAAAATATTATGCAAAAAAAATCTTCAGACAGGTATGCATAAAACAAAAAAAAAATGTTAAGAAACCTCACCATTGGTCGGATTTCCAGTTGAGTTTCCTGTACTCGGCACTCTACTCGTGGAAGCTGTCTGCTGGAAAAATTCGTTTTAAAATTCGAATTTGTAGTTTCACTCCAAAAAAGAAAAGAGAATTGTTTGTAAAGACAAGGATTTACTTACGGAAAATGTGGTTTGGCAGGCTACAAAGATTACAACGAGACATGGCAATCCAGCATTCCAGCAATCATATTTCGACATTTTCAAAAAATCCTTTGAGTGATTTTGTTTGTTAAAAGAATAATTGGTGGAGACAAAAAAGGAGGTTTTTGGTCGTCACTAATAAATCTATGTTGATGTGTGCTTAGCTCCAGTGAGCTTCTATATAGAGCTTGTCCTCTTTATATACGATTTTACAT
>JAQFZW010004488.1:0-10196 GCA_034687055.1 Heteromurus nitidus
AGGGTCTAGTACGCAATAATCCTTAATTGAGATTCCGCGTCACGGTGACCGCGAGATCACTGCACCCTAAATTATTTGATTTGATTTTTATATCCAAAGACGAGAGGTGTGGCAGCTTAAACAATCCATCGTAAACGGACGCACTCCCAATACCCCTGACATGCGACAAGGTAAGGTGACGCAATTCTGTAAAAAAATAAAATAAAAACGTCAGACAAAGACACAGTCTAATTATGTCTAAAAAACTGGGAGCAACCTTGTAAATCCGCGACACAAGGTACTCGTTCGTCACATCCTTGCACAATTCCAGTAATCCCGACATCGTCGATGTCCGTCATCGGCATTTTCCCTTCAAAAGCTGGTTCAGACATTCCTTCATAATCCTTCAAAAAATCCTTTTCAGACAAAATCACCAACTTCCTCAGCTTTCTCCAGTTGCGACAAACCAATCGAAGCGTGAGATTCGTCAGTTGTCCAGTGAAGCTTTCGAGGTTTGGCATAATTTCCGTAAATCTCTCCAAGGCCTCCTCAGAAAGATAAAGGGTGTGGCCACGACCCACACAGGTGTGACACTCAATTCCAATGAAATAGAATTCTCGAATGTGAGGCATTCTCTCCAAAAGAGTCCAATCTGTGTTGCTCAGCATTTCCTCTTGATCGACCTGCTTCAATCGGAGAACTTTAAGATTTGGAAGTTTGTTGAGAACATAGGCGGCGGATCCGGGGGGTATGGAGGGGATTTATCCCCTCCAGAATCGACCCAAGGGGGGTATAATACCCCCCTTGGCAATAATCCAAAATAATTGGAAGTCGCACATCCGTGGTGCATACTCCAAGTATTCTTCAAATTCTTCAAAAACTAGCTTAAAATGTAGTAAAATCGCGTTGAATACCAAAAAAATTTCAAAAAAGAATCGTAAATAGTAACAATTTCTTCAAATTGGCAGCAAAGCACTTGCATATTTTCCAAAAAAAAGTCGTAAAATGGCTAAAAGTCCTCACATTCGCAGTAATAAAGCATTTCCAAATTTTTCAAAAAACCATATCATTGCTTCTTGAAATTCGAAAAAACACGTCCAACTTTTTCAAAAGTATCATATGATGGCTAAAATGTAATAAAATTCATGGTTAATTACCCCAAAAAAATTCAAAAACTGTACACGTGTTAAAATAATCTTCATAATTCACACACTCGCAGTAATATACCTCAAAAATTTCAAAAAGATCGATAAATAATTTTAAAATGTTTTCAAAATTCGCTATACTACATATATATATAGCTAAAAATATATTAAAATTTTCCAGAAACGAATCGTAATATATGGCTAAAATTTATACAAATTTGAAATATTTTATCTCAACATTTTTCGGAAGTACCGCAAACTAGCTGCTGAGCCTTCACCGTAAAATATTATCAAAAATAGCCATATAGAATAGCTTGGGACACTTTGTGAGTGCACCGTATTTGGCAATTTAAACATTGGTATACATTATACATGAATACATGGAATGCTAGGTGTTTGTCGGTTATGCTTAAAAAATTGACCAACATAGAAAGTTCGATTATACCCCCGTGCGAAATTACGATGCGCCTCCCCTGAACACATGTTTCTAGCCATTCAAGAGGAAAATTCTGTTGAGCTTGGAGCTAATCTCAACTCAAGGGATGGCTATCTTGGATACCCTCCGCTCTTCAGAGCTTCAAAACGGAGTAAATCAAACCCAGAATTTGCTCTAAAGGCAATAAAATTCCTCATAAATCGTGGGGCGAACGCAACAGCAAGGGATGCGACCGGTGACACATTCCTCTACTATTTGGTTGCAGAAATCAATCAAACCCAATTTGACGACATCGTCAGCTTCCTCCTTGCCAAAAATCTGTCCCTAATTTTCAACATTCACGGCTATAAGGACAGAGCTCAGTTTCAGCGTGCGGTGGATTTTAAGGAGATCGAAATGGCAACCCTTTCTCTCCTCCACTCAAATGGGGTTGACTTCAACGCAGTTGACAACGTCGGAGACTCTGTTTTGTGTTATGCGGTAAGAGGGCGTAGGAGTCTCAAAATGATATCCGATCTTGTCACCCTCGGTGGGAAGCCAAAACATCTGAATCGGAAAGGGAAGAGTTTGTTGCATATCGCTGCTAAAGAAAATGCGGTAGATGTGCTCAAGTACTTCATCGACTTGGATCTGGATGTGAACGCTTTGGATGAAGATGGATGGAGTCCTTTGATGGAGGCAGTTTATGGCTCCTCTCCGAACGTCAAGAAAGTTCGAGTTCTTATTGACAACGGAGCAGATGTTCATTTGAAATATGAAGGGGAGACAATTTTGGAGAAGGTTTTGAAGAGCGAGGACATGTCTGAAAGAGAAGGACTAATTCAACTTTTGAGAGCGAGTGAATAGCAAAACAAATTGTGCAAAATTGATTATGATGGATAACAATGTTATGTGTCATCCAAGTAATTTAACACGTTTGTTTTCCTTCGTTAAAAAAATAAAAGACGTCCCTCCAAATATACGCTGATATAAAAGTTGGGCTCAAATTAATATGCATACTTACTTGAGACGTGTTTGGTTGGGAAACCATTAAAATTATTATACATTTACATAGAATTTCAAACCCTGATGATGAGAATAGCGAAGGTTCAGGACTCAGGACATGCATATTTTTGTTAGGAAAGGCTAAAGAGAGCTCATAACCATCCCAAAATATCCTTTCGTAAACATCCTCTACGCATTTGCTGACAATAAAATCCATTATGATCTGGTTCATGATACGCGGCCCATTACATCTCCAGATCCTAAGCATAAGCAAGCCAAATGTCATAAAACGTTGTAAAATCACGTTGGTTTTTATGACTTTGTTTTGACTATGTCTTGCAGCCACAAGAAAATATATTTTTAGTCGCAGTGTAGTCACGTTTTTTTGAACAGTTTTTGTAAAATGACTGATGCATATTAACACGTTAATAAAATTAAACTTTGAACTTTGAGTGTCATTAGCTTTGCAAATATAGAAATAAATGTAATCCTGTTGTGGTCTTGATTCACACTTCCCAGAAAATGGTGACTGGGACGGATGCAGATAATGCTTTTTACGATGATGATTGCACAACTGTTTATCACTTCTTGAATTGAATCTTGTCACGCTACGCTCGACACAACATAAAAAAATTTGGAGGCTCCAACGAACTGTTATTGACATAATAAGAAGCGAGTAAGCTACAATTAAGGAAAACGATTATTTTTCTCATTCTTCAAATCTCTTCTTATCAATTCTTCAAACTATCCTTTTTCGTCGTTTCATGTTTCATTTCAGAGAAATAAAGAGAATGCGAGCAATAAAAGGTATGTCCAGAGTGATGACGACCCCACTTCACGAATCATGATGCAATGACGCTGTCCACATTTTTATTTAACTATGTTGTGCGCAGTTACATTTCGTGTAAAAAATGGATCATTCAGACCAGTTCATCTTCGTCTCCCTTCACAATCGGTTGGATTTGTCGGTGGAATATTATCCAAATTATTTTATTGTGATTTTGTGTCTATTCCACTTCTCAAATTTGAATCCAAAATTCCATAAAGTCACAATATGCGTGTTGGAATATATCAACCTTCTTTTTGGTGTATCTTTCCGGTGCTCGTCGTCATTTGGACTAATGCGTCATGGGCACAGCCTTCAAACCCAACAGGGAGGAAAGGTAATAAGCTATTCAGAAAGTTGTGTTTGTGATTTAAAAGATTTTTTATAATTTCGTACTAAATTCGACATTTTTGCCAGATTTGTTAGTCCGAGCGGAAAAACAATTTGATGCCTTGTTGAACTGTATCGAACACTATGAGGACACTTCAGAATATGAGAAAAGTGAAAACCGTCCATTCTCAAAACACCAAATGCGGACAAATTCACCGCTCGACTGCCTCCAGAAGGTGTTCGTCCTCGATTTCCGGAGGTTGGTGAAGATCGCGTCTGACGTTGAAGAGGATAATGAAAAGCTAATTAACAAAAGCCAGGGTTTGGAGGAGCAGGTAGACCTGATGACAAGTCAACTGAATATTCTTGAACATGAAACTGTTCAACTGAGGAATAACTTGACTGTGGCGAATAATCTTCAAATTCTGCTTACCAACGAAACTGCCAAACTGAGGGAAAATTTAACTTTGATAAAAAGCCGAGAAATTGTCCTTCAAAATGAGAATAGTTTCCTGAGGGAAAATTTGTCTGTGTTGAGACGTGTTGACATCCTACTGCAAAACGAGGCTGCTGATCTGAGGAAAAAATTGAGTTTGATGATAGATCAAGAACTTGTTCTTCAAAACGAGAATACCGAGATGCGAGAAAATTTGACGGCGATGAGAAGTCAAGAAATCCTTCATGAAATCAAAATAGCTGATCTAAGGAACAATTTAACAATAATGACAAGCAATGAAATACTTATTCAAAACGAGACTGTAGAAATGAAGAAGAAGTTTATTTCGACGGCAAGCCTAGCAATTATGCTTGATACTAAAATTGACGAGCTGAAGGACGATTTGGGGAAATGTGTTGAAATCACGAAACGCGTTGATGAACACATGTTTCTAGCCATTCAAGAGGAAAACATGGTGGCTCTCAATTTATCTGTTGAGCTTGGAGCTAATGTCAAGTTGACATTGTCAACTCAATAGATGGCTATCTTTTTGGATACCCTCCGCTCTTCAGAGCTTCAAAACGGAGTGAATCAAACCCAGAATTTGCTCTAAATGCAATAAAATTCCTCATAAATCGTGGGGCGAACGCAACAGCAAGGGATGTGACTGGTGACAGTGGTGACACATTCCTCTACTATTTGGTTGCAGAAATCAATCAAACCCAATTTGACGACATCGTCAGCTTCCTCCTTGCAAAAAATTTGTCCCTAATTTTCAACATTCACGGCTATAAGGGCATAACTCAGTTTCAGCGTGCGATGTATTTTATGGAGGTCGAAACGGCAGCCCTTTCTCTCCTCCACACGAATGGGGTTGACTTCAACGCAGTTGACAACGACGGAGACTCTGTTTTGTGTTATGCGGTAAGAGGGCCGAGGAGTCTCAAAATGATATCCGATCTTGTCACCCTCGGTGCGAAGCCAACTCATCTGAATCAGAAAGGGAAGAGTTTGTTGCATATCGCTGCTAAAGAAAATGCGGTAGATGTGCTCAAGTACTTGATCGACTTGGGTCTGGATGTGAACGCGTTGGATGAAGATGGATCGAGTCCTTTGTTGGAGGCAGTTTATGGCTCCTCTCCGAACGTCAAGAAAGTTCGAGTTCTTATTGACAACGGAGCAGATGTGCACATGAAATATGAAGGGGAGACAATTTTGGAGAAGGTTTTGAAGAACGAGGACATGTCTGAAAGAGAAGGACTAATTCAACTTTTGAGAGCGAGTGAATAGCAAAAAAAGTACAAAATTATATTATTATGATTAATAACAATGCTATATGTCAACCACGTAATTATATTTTTAAAAAAATAGACTACTTTAGCTGAAAAAATGCTGTCGATTACGTTTCATAAATTAAATAAAGTAAAGTTAAGTAAGTACTTAAGTACAAAATTAAGTAAATTTTGATGACATTTGAATACATCGTTGCTCTATTTCGTTAATTATATGGTCATTTCCGAAAACATTATATGCTTATATTTACAAAGGTCAAACAATGTAAAGGCACTACTTTTGGTTCAATACATTATTTGTCCATCACCTATTATCGAGTTGCAACTGTTTTCAAGTTTCATTGACACACTCCTGGAGGATAGCCACTGCATTTTCAAGTTAAAAAGAGAAGACAATCGTGGCTTGACTAATTTTTTCCAGGTAAACGAGGAACGTGGAATTGTGGATGATTGGAGAAGTATAGAAGATGTTTGGAGGAAGGAGGAAATGTAGTTGTTTGGGGAAAATATCATCGTTTTTTACGAAAGAATAAACAGAAAAGGAGCTACATTGTTGCATTTGAATGAAAGAGAGGAGAAGTTTGTATTTTTTCTGTGGAAGCGCCTGAATGTCGGGCGCCAGGCTGGCATTTCGCCCAACGAAATTGTTGCTGTTTTCCCTCATCTTTGAATCCTCTTCCTTTTCTTGATACGAGTACGGGTATTATCCATTACGAAGACCGAAGACAAGAGAGAGAGAGAGATGCATAATATTTTTGTGTGACCTTTCCAAGTGCGGAGGAGACTGACAAGGAATACTTGATACAAAATCAATTCAATTTGAACGTGACAGGTGTTATTCAGTGTTTAATATTTACTTAGACTTACAGACTTCACTAACAAACAAACTACTTATTTTTTTATATTCCGGTTGCATAATGCAAGTAATTTTCAAGTGTCATCCGCAATATACGTACTATAGTTAGTGTTGGTGAATAGTGTTGTGCAACATGTATTTCCTGTTATCGAGTGTTTTGTGTTTGTGCATGTCATCGTCGTAATAATGGCCTCAATTTGACAATCAATAAATGAAGCGATGAATGAAACTCAAGCACATCTTCAAGAAGAGTTCATGATTTACAGGTTTATTATGAATTGAATTAATTATTAATCGGGTTCGTGTGATTAGAATTTTTGAGAATGAATCAGAAATAATTATTCCTCTGTGAAATATCTTGCTCTGAGTAGCTACTCAGAGAGTAAATCACATGCTCATTAAATTTCACTACGCATTTCACATAGCACTCCTGTGGCATACCCATCACACTTGAACTGTTGCAAATACCTTTCAGCGGGGTCTGAGTTTGAGCGAAAGTAGACACAAGTCTGAATGTAGTTTGTCCTCAGTTGCCAACTTACAAAGTCGCCCACGGTCTGGTTGGAATTGTCCCAGTAAAATTGAGAAGGTGAATTCGAGTCTCGAGCTGCAGTCCAATAATCTGTTTTCATAATTTTTAATGATTAATTTTATCTTATCACATGATTAAATCATGACTTAATCAAGAGTAAATCTTACCTCCGACAAATGTCGTCACGTTGTATGCGTCAGAGAGTAAATTCCACTGTGCCTCACTCTCGATTTTTGCGAGTGACATGCCACTTTCTTCGCAAAAGTTTCGAGCTCCAAACCATGTCTAAAGTTTAACATTATTTTAAAGAGTTGAAAGATTTAAAACAATAATCCTGGTTCAGAGATGCAAATTTACCCTGTCAGCAAGAGTGTCGGCGAAGAAGCTCTTTCCGTCCACTGTTCCAAGCTGAATAAGCTGAGCTGTTCCAGCTAAGCCAATTCATATTAAGTTTTATTTTTCACGCTAATTTTATTTTTACTTTTTGAATGCAAGTTTTAGAAAATACCAGAGGAAACCGATTCCGACGCTGAACTCATGGCCAAATTCGTTATGAAAATCCCGCAAATAATATTGAAAATTAGGGCCATCTTGAATATTTTAGCAATCGCTTTTAAACTTCGAAGTCGATTCCTAAATCAAACTCAGTTGGTTAATTTCGCTATGGAACTGAAACATGTTCGCTCTCAGCAACTGTATCACTCTCAACCCACACGCAAATCACACTAATCCTCCATAAATATGATAATTTTGTTGATAACATGTATTGCAGCTTGATAAATCGATATGATGGAATGTCATTCAAAATTAACATGGCATGGCCATGTACAATTATTGTATAAAAATCATGCGAGTAGAACTTGTGAAGTATATGGAGGTGACAATATTTGTCGCAGTTTATGACTATGACTCCTGCAGATAATGTCGAACAGACTTCACAAGCATATGAATGAGCGATCTGTTTTCAAAAAAGCAATAATGCTTGTTTTCCATTTGTAATAATTGCTAGATTCCACAATAAACGACGTTCACGTCTAGAACTACCTTGCTCTTATTCAAAAACTCTTTTGTGCTTCAAGGTCCTATAACTTGGGAGCTCAAAAATGTGGTCCCAAGAAAATAAGCTCCCTAATCCAGGAAATACAAATCCTCGTAGTCGCCAGCTAGATTACCACGCAGTACGATGAATCATAATATAAACGCGGATTTCAAAGAATAATAACGCTGAAAATTTCCTTTGAAAAAAGGATTTTGCAATGGCATTCGATTATATTCACTCACAACTTAATCCGTTTGAGAATTTTCCGTCATTACTAAATGGCTTTCACTTCATATATATGTAGCCCACTGATAAGTACTTTTACAACTCATTTATAAATCCGTATTTTTCCAGCTTGCTTTCAATTCAGAAATTTCATTTTGTTTGTTTTGTGTATTATGTGCTCTTACTGAATGTGTCTCTCAGTTGAAAGGTTCATTAGGAAGAAATATTATGTCACATCAAAACAGTGGTGGATTAAGGCTGTGGATTTACGGGGCTCGTAAATCATTTATGATTTTGCAGAACATTTGTGTGATACTAAAGCATGATTGATTACAATAGTTAATAATATAAATTTGTCTATCAGCTAATGTGTAACACTGATGGACGATATTATAATCCGGTGGTGGCCCTTCCAATGGTATTTAAGTGAAAGAAATTCGAAAGGTTCCATATTCGCTTCCAAACTCACAACTGAGCAGGACATAGTTGTCAAACATAAAATCACAATACATTTTGACATTCATCGATTTCGTTATTAGCAGGATGGAACTTAACTACAAACCCATTGTCGTCCTAGTACTGCTAGGCGTACTTTCTGCACACAGTGTCCCAGGTAACAAAATTAGTAAATTTACAAATTTAAAACTAGCAAGTACATATCCGAAAACATTTAAAATTGTTATTTGGATTAACAGCAAGGGAGAACGCCTTAAAACTTACAATGCTTGGAAGTGTTGATGGGAAATCTTATTACGCCGACAATACCACGGCGCGGGTAAGGGCATAATATATGAATGAAGGTTTTGTGAATCACCTGTTTCATGACTTGTAATTAATAATGTAATCCGACTCCATGTCTCCAATTTACAAGGATTGGCCAAACGCTGGCGCATACTGCCAAAGTAATGGCTTGGCTCTTGCCAGCATACGCAACAGCGCACAGTGGGTCTTTCTACAAACAGTTTCGGACTCGAAAACAATTAGAGGATGTAAGAAAAAAATGTATTAGAATATCAAAATAGAATTGAAGTTATAGAAACATTCACTCAGTAAAACACATTTTAACATGTGTGTAGACTACTGGACTGATGGCAGAGACTCGTTAGACGTGATTACTCAATTTCGTTGGAACAGAACCAACTCAGCACAGGAATCATTCACGGGCCGGCGTTGGGCCGTGGGTGCACTGGAAGCTCGGACATGCGTAGCATACAGCGCTGAAGAAATTGACGGATATGGATCGATATTTGTACCAAGGGCATGTAACTTCCTAGCTCCTGGAGTACTCTGTGAAACGTATTGATTTTAAGAGTGACCCAAACACGTTCTTGACAACTCTATGAAGCTTGCATATTGTGGTCATCAGACTAAGCCTCCACACCGATAATTAATCTCTTGATAAAATGAAATTTAGCGTGATCAATTGAGGGGTTAAGTTTGCGCATAAACTTAACTGCAATTAAGTGAATAAATATCCTTGGCAAAATATTTTGTTCATGATGTTATCAATCCATTGTCAATTACTTCTGGTCAATCTTATTTGCACACGGTTTAAACATAAAATGATTCATTGCCTCCTTTTCCCCATAAAACACATATCCAATCAAATAACACTCACAAAAGCACATTTACAATACGATCAATTACGATGTTATGTTTACTTTCAATTTATCACTTTCATTTTGTTTGCATTCGGTTTATATACGTTTACTCAACGAGGATTACTATTAAATTTTGACATGTAAATATAACACATGCGAGAGATGTTTTTCATATATTTCCAGGAAAGGTGTTAACCCAAATTTATCTTGTGTTTAAATAAACACTTACGCCAGCGAAGTTAAGACAGGAAAAATGTTTTGATGGACAATTATCTAATCCCCTTTAACTAAGTAGGGCGGCGTGGGCTTATAAATATTATGTGAGTTCGAAAGGTTGTCGCTCATTTACAAACTCACAATTGAGCAAGAAGCACATTCCCACTGTTATAATTATTTAAAAATTATATAAATACCAAATTGTCAGGATATCACAAGTCAAGAGCACACTTGTTCACCTTCAGCTACCGACCCGAGCCGACCCGAGCCAAGCAAAATCCTGGGTCGCTATAAACCCG
>JAQFZW010004489.1:0-10195 GCA_034687055.1 Heteromurus nitidus
TTCTTCGTCTTCGTTACATACATTACTGCACATTACATACTCGACGATATAACATAACAACAGCGAAAGAATAAAAAAAACTCTTTTTGCGCTTATATACTTTTGAGAGAGAATATACATAAGGTGGCTGCCGTTAGAATTGGTGGTAGTATGTATGGTTGTTGGCGGTGGCTGAAGCTGAACTAAAAAAGCAAGAGAGAGAGAGAAAATAGAAATAAATGTGGTAGTGTATTGGATTTTTCCTTTAAAAAATACTGATCGTCATCATCGTCATCCTGAGCGTAATAGTCGAAGACTCATCAAACAAGCATAATATAAGCAGTCAGTCGGTCAGTCGTCATCATCATCGCGTTTTTTTTTCTCTTCTTCTCCTCAATACATTTTGTCTTCTCAAGAAAATCGTCGTCAGCACAGAACATGAGGGGATACGTTACGATTGAGAGTAAGTGAAGTTGGTAATACTAAAACTTAACGAAAAAAATAGTACATATGCATAATAAAGTTAATAGTTGCAATATGTGTATTGGAATTGAGAGAGAAAGAGAGATAAATTGTAAATGGGATTCAGTAAAATGAATGTTGGCCACGCAAAATAATATATTTTTTTCTTTTCGTTGATATATGTTTAACTGTATTTGATTTAAAAGACCCGTGTTTCATGTTTAACTCTCGGTGAGAGAGGTTTAGAAGGGAGTTAGTTTGGGCAAGGAGGGAGACTAGTATTTTGATGGTGAAAATTGTTTTACAATTAAACGACTTACCACCACACCAAAGACAAGAACTTAAGTGAGTTTGGAGTTGAAGACATGAAGTGATGAGTGCAGAGCTCACGCAGTTAATAATTAAAGTTGGTGATGATCTGAGTGGACACTGGAATTAATTGGAGTAAGATTTGTGTGAGTTTTGTGACAACATCGCTTGTGACTTGCGGAAGAGGACTTGAGAGTAATTAAAAATTGAGCGAGTTAACAAGTGTGAATTTTAAATATATATTACCACAATGGAGCTGCTATCACAAGTGAACAATAACACAATTTGTGAGCAACGCCACCGATGCTCGATTGCAGGTGGATGAAAATAAATAGAAGAAAAACTTTCGAGGTGGATTCGTTTTTTAATGACAGTCTTGGTGGAGGTGGTGGAAAAATGTCGTTAAACTCACGTACTTTGGATGTGGTGTCAGTGTGCTAATGTAGAGAGAGAGAAAAATACATTTAATTGTGGGAGGGAATCTTAATGAAACATTTTGACACGAGTACAAGAAAAAGTTGCTCGTTTTCGTGAAGAAAAGTTTTGTGTGAATTTTTGTGTTTATTTGGGTTCCACGTGTTCCACGCACGCAAAATATAAAATCTGAGTTTATAAAACCTCATTCTGTTCGTTAAACATTTTCTTTTGTAACTTTCCCGTTTTGTTTCTCAACCTGAAAAAAAACCTTAAAAGACGAAAGAGAAGGTTATTAAGGGATTTTTGTTAAGTTGACACCTCATTGTTTTTAAATGTTATTTTTGTGTCCCGTCAGTCACCTTAAAAACGTCCTCAAAAATATCCAATGAATGACTGAAAAAGAGTTTTCCCGAGGAAACACGTCATGCTCCTTGGTAAAGAGAATTATTACGACATTTCAAATCAAAATCCTTTTTCTTCTCCTTTTTTGATAACGACAAGACGATATAATCGTCTTTAGAGAAAAATATTTTATTTCCTATTTTTTGTACTTTTCAACAAAAAATATGTTTTATTTTTTCTAATTTTCGTATTCGTATCGTGATTTCGTGTTGTTGTGTCTGATTCCGATATGTAAAAAAGAAGATGATGAAAAAGGAAAATTTTTGGAGACAAAAGGAAAAGAAAGTGAATTTAAACAAGTGTTCTGTTTTCTCTTGTGTCCAATTGTTGCAGATGTGCAGAGTTGGTGGGAAGTTCCGTGTATAGCTCATTTTTGTTCCTTGTTTCGTTTGTATTTTGAATTACTAGACTTTGACATTGAGGTAAGGAGCTTGTTCATCTCCTCAAACACAAAAAAAATCGCATCATCAATTCAATGAAAATGCAATCAATATTCATACAAATTGTCATCATGATAATATAATACGCTCACAAAATATATAATGCTTTCAGGTACATTTAAGACTTAAGACGAATTGTACCAAACCCTTACTCACATAAATATAATATGACACATACTTGATTAGGTCTCGTTGTCATTGTCATCGCATTTACACACAAAACATGTCATGTGTCATATACGTCATGTCATAACTGTATACATAATATACGTCACAAGTCACACAAGAAATATGACAAAAAAAGAGAAAAGTCCATTGGCTTCCGCATGTTGTTGCGTATATCCGCTCAAAAAATATTCATGCTCCGTTACGCTCCGACTAACCCACATTTTACCAAACCTGCAAATATTTCCCTTTTTAGCCAATTTTTTCAGCTTTCAATGTATCAAGTAATAATCGTGTTGCCAATTTCTCTTCCGCTAAAACTCCAATACAACTCTAGTTAATTAACTAATTAAACCAGTTCGATGTTATGTAGCTTGGCTTGATAGTTCTGAATGCAACGTAAAAATAGAGAAAGTCTCTTTAGTTTCATTAAACAAAAAAACTTCAGTTAAGTTGGTTGTCATTCAGAAAGGGTTTCTGTGTAATTTTAAAAAGCTCGTGGGCAACTTTTTGACGTGAGAATTTCACTCCGTTCCATTTTGGAGCTTACTTACCTAATTAAGTTGGCCTCTCAATACAGAGCCACATTTCTCGCTGGTTCCCTTCCAGACTGGTTTTTTTGGAAGTGATATTTCGCTGGAAATTGAATTACCCAGATTTTGAAGCTATATTTTGACAGCAACTTACATTTGTCATTTTCTCTGAATGTAAAAAATCGTGTGAATTTATTGCTTATTTTGTTATATTTGTTTGGTTGTGGTGTACACGCGTGTGTCTAGCATGCCACGTGGGAAAGTCAGCAGAACTGTGAGACTTGTGCATGCGAAGGGAATCAAAGTGTCAAGAGCTGAAAATTGTTTTCTTTTCCCCAGCACAAACGCCCTTTTCCTTTGTTGCATTTTGAGACTAACCTAATTTCATTTGATAATGCATGATTACACAAAGCTTTTTCTTGGAAGAAGACGAATGTGTCGAAGGAGAAGCAGTTTAATGAGCTTTTCTCTTTCTTCATCGATTTTGTTCTGTCACTCTCTCCTTCCCAAATAATTTCCAATTGTGTAATTTGAGGGAGAATGTGAATGACCGGGTTTTAGACCAGACCACTTTCAATTCAACCTGGTCCTATTAATAGTGAAAGTGGTGTGAAATTATGTATGAGTATATAGCACGTGCATGAAAGAACGAAATAATTTTTGGTTGGGGTTTTTGCTCCTTCCTTTCATTTTTGTTTGTCTACAGAAAAATTAAGAAATAATTAGTATTTTGTAAGAGGTCGCAAATGCCTTCCGTGAGCAGTGGATTGAATATTATATACAACCTTGAATTAGTTAGTGCTAGAGAGAGCGTGTGCATAACATTTTTTATTGTATGGCATTTGGTTTTGATTTGATTTTGTTTTCCTTGATTTCTGATGAATTTGACTAATTACGTTGATAAATGTTTATTTTATTTTTGTCCATTTTCTCTCTCATTTTTATAGGTTCCCTTGCCCTCTTGCTTGTGATTGTTAAAAGTCTTGTTGTTCATTTGAGCTGAGCCTCAAGATTCACACATTCTCGGAAAGAGGAAAATATCCGTTGAATATATTCGTTTTATTAGAAAGCAAAAAACACACAGAGAAAAGAACAATTTTTTTAGTTATTTTAAGACACGCAGACTTTGTTTTACTCGTACACCTGAAAAATTATTTTCTTTGTGCCACACATTATCCAGAAAGAAAAAGCAGAGGATTAGAAAAAGATAAATGGGAAAAATGTGTGTGTTTGTGTGTGTGTGTGTGTGACGTTGATGTCATGTGAAACTGTTTAAAGGAGCTTGAGGAAGCACTCATCACGGATGGTGTTGAAGACTCTGGGAGCTCGCTACTTCAAGATCTGATTGTTCGACTTCTCCGGGGTTGTTTCAACTCCAACAAAGATGACATCGCCACGTCCAACTATCAAATGTACCTGAGGAGACTCTTTCGCATTAAATGTGAGGTAAGCAAAACACTCTCCATTCTCCTCTCTTTTCACCTTGTTCCAAGGGAAATCTCGGAGTGCCCCAGTTTCCTCCAGTTCATATAGCCTCCAGCGTCCATCCCACAGGGAAAAAAACTTTTCTCATGAAGCACGTGCTCTCTCTCTCTCTCTCGATGTTTTTATATTTACCTACTTTTCTCCTGGTGGCACGCAATGCAGAATTTTGTGCGTTTTAAATGTTGTTGTAAGTTGCAAGGAAGAAAACATCAATTTTCCCCTTTCGCTATATACTTTCATCAGCAGTTTATTTTTACCATTAAAAGTCATAAATATCGTATTGACAGCAAGAACCGCCGTCACAAACCACACAACTTATATACATTCACCTACCCAAGCAAAAAAGATATGCGCCTATGCGGAGACGGTGTAATTAAAATCAAATCCCAAAGCTGCAATCTCCCTCATCTCTGTTCATTGTGAAACCGAAAGTTTTTTTTTCAAGTTGAAAAGGGAAATTTAAGCGAGTCCACAAGTCGAGTCCAGTCGCATACATTCTATTCGCACTTTTTTCTCCAGTTCAATTCATTCCAGTCGAGCAGTTCGCATTTTCTCATAAATCTAGAGACTCTAGAAAAAAGTGAGACGGAAAAGGGAAAATATATAATAGGCGCGTTTGAAATACGTACGTACATTTAGGAAATATGTAATTGCAACCGTTATGGTGGAAGCGGGAACACGTCAATTGTATTCTTGGAAATACATAAAATGGGCATTTTTTGTGTTGTTGCTGGAGTTTTGTGGAGGGGACCACAACTCCTACCGAATGGTATACCATGTCCCATGCCCCATCATCGTCATCGTCATCATCGTATGTATAATGTGGCAAAAAAATGTAAAATGATATATAAGTCGCACAGAGAAAATATATCGTATCGCCTTCCCTAAACCAAATATTATTCCATGTATTTCTGACTTTGATATGGTATCACACACTCGCCTATCGCCTATGTAAAAAAATGTTAACAATAATGTGTCGCACTTTCTCCTACATTTTATTTATCATGTCAACCTCGTCATCTTCGTGAACACAAGGTTTTTTCCACTCTTTATATATCCTTTTTTTGCTTTCTCTCTTCTGTCATTCCAAATATTTTTTTCCAGTCAGAAAGAATGGCAACTACACACACCTGACATTAAACAAGTAACTCTTAAATTGTAGAGTCTATGGAGGAAATAAAAGTGTGTATTTTGTGTAGCTCATAAAGTTATAGCGTGTCAATGTACTCCCTTTCCCACTGAATATATAAAAAAAGGTATTTGACCGGACGCAGAATATTTCTTTTCTCCTCCGAAAAAAAATTCCATTCCATTCCAGTCCACCGGCAAAAGGGAAGGCATGCATATACGTTTTTTTGCTATTCATTCTCCAGTTTTTTAGTTGAGAGAGAGGGAGAAAGAGTTACTCCTATTTTTTCCTCTCGAGCTCAACTGCGTGTTCTCTCCTTTTTAATGTCTTTTATTGCCACTGCGAGAAGAAGCAAACAACCAATATACATACTCTCGTTTCCATTTCCACCATACCACCACCACCATCAGGCTAAAGACCATAAGAGAAAGACGAAGAAAAAAATATAATATGGGAAATGATGATGACGATGACGGCGATGAGAATCATGATGAATTGAATGTGAGTATGCATAAGCATTCATGAAAAGGAGAGTGAAAGCATCATCATCAACATCACTTTCACAACCTTCTTTTTTCTCTTCCTCTTCCCCTATTTCAACATCAACTGCGTGGAACTCGAAAAAAATACACAGTTCAAAATGAGGATTTCGTTAATGTCGAAAGAGAATTTATGACAAAACGTATACAACACACACGAGAGTTATGTACATTTTTTGCATCCTTTTTATAGTCAGTTTTGTGCACCTATGAAACTACATAAGTAGAATGAAAACGAGTGTGTTATTGCTGAGTTATCGCTGTGTGAAAAGGATTTCATTCAGTTGGGCGAATAAGTAGGATCATGTTGAATAGTTGAATACAAGAAGAAGAAGAAGAAAAACATGTTGAGTACGTACAACTTTCTTTTTTACGGTATTACATTAGCACCTGGAAAATGCTGAGAAGAAAATGTAGGTATATAGGTTTTCTCTTTCTCAAAACCTTTTCTGGACGAAGGAAAAAGTACTAGTTTTCTCCTCAAGTGGAATGAAGAATGGAGCTGAATAGAGAGAACTGAGAGAAGCCAAGCTAGTCCAGTCGAGGGAGAAGGAATACTTACTTAAGCCTACACTCCACTTGTCCTTAAGGAGGTTCCTTAAGCAAGCCCGCGGTCATTTAAAAATACGTAAGTAAGCTTGCTTAAGGAACCTCCTTAAGGATAGGTGGAGGGTAACCTTTATACTTTATTTTGAAGATGACTGACTTAGATAAAGTTATCAAAAAAATGCCAATGAAGGTATATATGTGTGCACATTTGGTAATAAACGTTGTGGTTCGTGCGTTTCTGGGAGTTAACATCACAAACCCACATGATATGATGCATGAGATTTTCCCTGATTTTCCTTCTCTTTTCTCTCTAGCCAGATTGTTATCGCGGAGGAAAAAAACCTTTACGATCTTGTAGTCACTATGAAATTAAATTGTTAGGTGTAATGAATCTACTGCCCGAATCCAAATATGACTCTGCTATATACACATACCACCAAAAACTAGGATACATAATACGATGAGCTCACTACAACACATTTGAAAACGCTCATGCATTTTTTTCTCCCCGATGATGCAAGTGTGCAAGGTTGCGTTATTATTATTAAGGTGTATATTTCGCTTGTGGTATTGGTAATTTTTTTCTGTACAGAAAGGGTTACACGAGTAGACCACTTTAAGATACAAAGAAATGCGTGTGTGCAACCTTTCACACACATTTTCAAAAGAAAAAACCTTCTGCTTACGTATTTCTGCGAAAAAAAAGTCAGGCCAACAGTGCCAAACTTTCAACTTATATTTTCTTGCGCTAACGGTACATACTTCATTCAACTTTAGTGGACAAGACAGGTTGTTGTGTGGTGTGGTCTGGGCTAGTCTCTTTGTTCCTTTGAGTCTTTCACTTGTGCATTTATTTCCCTGTACGTCTCTCTTCTCCGAAAATTTCTTCCCTTTTGTGTGTGTATGTGCTTGGATTAATGTTATGTCTTATGTGTGGGGTGTCTACCAATGAACCTTGCCAAATGAGGATCAGTTTTTTTATATCCGACAAAATAGGGAGATGTTTATCATACCTAAATTACGCCATTCTTTTTCTCTCTCCTACGCAAGTCAACTATTACACTGCGGATTAATTACAATTTGCAAGATGATGGATGGCTTATCATTTTGCGAAAGAAAATTTATGATATTACTTTTTACCCTTGCTTGCCTACTCATTGGATTAGGTAGGTGCAGTGGTGTGCACTTTTTTGCGAGCTTCAATTGGGCCAAGAAGATGTAACTAGTGTTTACCTTTTCTTCTTCTTCTCTCTCTCTCTCGCTAATCAACACCAACAAACTCGGTTCCACTCGTTGATGTTTAATTACTCTAAATTGGTTCATTTAGACCGTAATTCTTTGCGCGAGTGTAAAAAGCTTACAGGAGTTTTCTTCTTCTTTTTTTCTTCAGCGGCATAATATTCATTAAGGTGCGCCGGAAGTATTTGTATGATTTCGAAAGATACAACTGGGATTAGTACTTTTGTTGATCGAAATCTGGCGAAAAAATTCTGTTAAAAGGCTTACCATAACGTTCTCTCCTTGTGTAAAATCCATCCACATGATGATGCGGTATTGTGAGATATAGAAGTAACGATGTAATAAAAAGATGCTTGAAACGAGAACTGGTGCACAACATCTTTCCAGATTTGTTGTATTTATTTAATCACTTCAGAAACATTACCAAAAAATAGAAATAAAATTTTTGCCTTTTCTGCAATGAACACACTTTGTCACCTTAAATGAATCACGCTCGATTCTCACTAATCCTTTTTGTGAGAGAAACCTTGTTTTTTTACGGATCACAAAAACTTTCTTGGTCAGTCAGTGCTGATTACGTCTGACACAATTACAATGTCACTTTTTAAGGAAAACGACAAATGTCGCCAGTCCAAAAATTTGATGTTCAAAGTAGAACAAGAGGAAATTAGTCGCCCGTCATATGAGCAACAAACACTTTTTTATCCCGTTACGAGCAAAATGCAAATCACCAAGAAAAAGTGGAGTGGTTTTCAGTTTACATATTAATTTCCTCTGCAAATTCCAATGTGATGATGATGACTTTACAATGGAAGGACGCGCAACAAGCTGACTTGAGATGAGGAGTGGGTATGAGTGTAAATGCTGATGGAGCTGAAGACTTTGTTGCTCTTTACTGAACACTTGGTGAATCCACTCTGACTCTGACTGAAGAAAAAAAAATTCGGATAGTTTCGAAGGAGAGAATCTTTCGAAGTAAACACATTTATATGAAGAAGGAGCTACTGAAAGGCACATTATATGTAAAATCCTCACCTTACAATGGTTTTGGGGTTTAAGTTCAGTTCGGCTAGTGGGCATAATGTTAATGTTAACCACAGGTTAGATTCTCACTTGAGAGAGAGAGAAAAGTTGCCCTGCAAGCTGGTTTTGGTTTTCTGCTGACCGCAATCAACCGGCATTCGCATAAGATACTGAAAATTGAAATACGAAGGTATGCTTTTGTACAGAAAGGGTTATGCAACATAACATCTTTCTCGCAAACAATAAATGCATTGCCATTGCCACTGACTATTTGATAGCATTGAATTGAGCAGTGTGTTTAGATTTGAAACACAATAATCTTTTTGTATCTTTAACTGCTTTCGTTGATTAGCAAGTGTGTATCCTTTCCAGGGTTCAACCTCATCCTGTCTTGAAAGATATTTGTGCAAACTGCAAACTCTTCTGCCAGATAACTGCTAATCTTCATTGAGAATGTGTGAAAGCGAGACTTTTCTATGCAGATTTCAGTTCTTTTCGTTGCAAGTGTGAAATTGCAAAATGTGTGTAATTCGACTCTTGTGAGCTGTGAAGCGGCAATATCACTTTTTCTCTGGCGCAGCAATAAACGGGACCGTTAAAAAGCTTGTTTCGGTTAAAACACTTTTGTACTATGCAAATTCTGTAATGGTTGATACACGCACTGATATTGAGATACTATAACATATTATACATGTCTTCTTCTCTAAATCTAATTATCTGCACGAAGGAATGCATCATATCTCTTCAGTACAATATTTTGAGTGGTGCTCCGCTCGCCGAGATTTTAAGATGACAAGTTTTTGCAAAAATGGGTTTTTTGCGGGATAAAGGAACAGGAGCAGCGCATATATGAAAAAAGAACGGGAAATGCCAATGTGTAATGCTCATCAAAATCTTTTTTGTATTCAAATATGCGTTATGCGTTCACACAAGTGCTAAAAAAATTTGTACCGGTTTGTGCCGCAATTGTGACATGAGACTGTATAAGGGTACTTAAAATGAATACTAATTATTGTTGTTTGAACAAATTAATAGCTTAGAAAAAAACAAGGCTATACAGAGAGAAAATTATAACGCTTATGGTTTTATTTGGTCTGTGACATTTTTTTTGGTAAGGATAAATTGAATCACAATTTAGCACAAGACTCATACGCTCAATTAGTATAATTTACTTTGCCTTATCTGCGTACTTGTACCATCCTTCTCCAGTCTTGCGGCCGAGTTTTCCTTCCTTTATCAACTTGCGAACAACTTCTGGTACCTTAAAAGTTGGATCGTTCGGGAATCTCTTTTCCCAACCTTCTGCAATAAAGAATCCAATGTCTACTCCGACAGCATCAGCGAGTTCGAAAGGACCCATAGGATAGCCAGCACCGAGCTTCATCGCGGTATCAACATCTTGTGGTGTAGCATCACCTTCAAGCCGTCAACAATTTATAAAATGTTAATATCCTACTTTTAATTCTCATAGATCATGAGTCGTCCTCTGCAATTAAATTTAATTGAGAACTGAAGTAATAAGTT
>JAQFZW010004490.1:0-10188 GCA_034687055.1 Heteromurus nitidus
AGGTAGTTTATGGTATAGAATTCGAATATGCAAATCATTTTACCATTTGGAGGGACCTTAACCCTCCATGGAGGGATGCATGGATGAATGGATGCAGGGATACATGGAGGGATTGTCACATGTGCTAATTATGTTTTACATCTTGATTCCATTATTTCAGGTTCACCATCAAAATATTCAAGGACATCCCTCAGGAGTTGCGCTTTGTGATAATGCAAAACTTATAAACATCTTCTCCATAAGCAAGAATTCTACCTGCGTCGCTGCGTCTTGGACACCTCAGCGGACTTTTGTTTTTGTTAGCGATTTTGTTACCTATTACCTACCAACACACATGAAGGAGTTACCTTATATATGCGTGCGAGTTTGTTATGTACCATGGTTACCCAAAATGGTTTGTTGTTGTTTTTTGTCTTTGTGTCGGATGTTGCAGATATTGGACCAGTGACGCCATGGAGGTCGTCAAGTTTCCGTTTTCACTGATTTTTACTGAAAATGCGTTAGTTTTTGGTTATCTCCTCCGAGATTATTTATCGCGAGAGGACGTATGATATACCATTCGAATGAGTCGCAACGAAATGGAGTGGACTGATAAAGCAAAATAAGTTGCAGATATTGGACCAGTGACGCCATGGATGTCGTCAAAGTTTCCGTTTTTCACTGAAAATTTGATCAGAGGGTCGTAACCAAGGGACTAAAAACACGGTTGCTATCTCTGCGCCGAGGCGTGCAACATGATCATATATGCGTTGAGGATCAAAAAGTTTTTTTGACAAAGTTCATAATGCATTTCAGAATGCAATGGCCATTATAATTAACTGACAATAGTCAGGTGTTAACGGAAACTTGCACATTTGGACGTTTTAATTTGGAAATTCTCAGACCGTGATGCTGTGATATAGCTGTGCACCCACATTTTTTACCTTTGACACAGTTTAGAAAGTCATTCTAATATACTTCATCGAGACGAATCAAATGATATATCACATACCATATGTTGCTATTTGAAAAAAATACGACCGTTAAAATGTGACGGTTAGTTTTAACGGATTTTGTCCATCCACGAAATTAGCCTATATTTTGACCTCCATTTGTGACTGGTGAAGGGGGAGCTGGTGGGTATTTTAATAAAGTCAAACGATGTGGCTTTTATAGCCGTAGAACCACATTTGTGACATTCGACACAGTTTAGAAAGTCAAATTCCAAATCGAATGTGTCAGCCTAATTAACGTGAAATTTATATCAACTATATTCAGATATCAATTATTCAAATTAATTAATACATGCGTTCTGAGTTATTGTATTTAATTGTGTGATTGACATAACCTATTCTTCTATTGTTGGCTTGCTAATTAAAATGAAAATGTTGTCTATGAAAACTGTGACTATGACCGTTTTGTTTCATTCTAGACAAATTGCACGCTAAGTATTCTTATGTATATCCTTTTTCTTATGTGTATCCATTTTCTTATGTGTATCCTTTTTCTTATGTGTATCCTTTTTCTTATGTGTATCCTTTTTCTTATGTGTATCCGTTTTCTTATGTGTATTCTTTTTCTTATGTGTATCCTTTTTCTTATGTGTATCCTTTTTCTTATGTGTATCCTTCTTCTTATGTGTATCCATCTTCTTATGTGTATCCTTTTTCTTATATATATCCGTATTCTTATGATTCGGTGGCGCACAGGGTAATGCTAACATTCATGCACTGAGTGGATGAACTATGTGGCCCATTCTAATATTTCATAAAAATAATGTGATTCTTGGATAGAGATGCATATTGTTTGCATCTAAAGTTTGTGGTGCCAAAATGGCAGCAAAAATGTGTTCAAAGGTTAATTATCTATGAAATGAATTAATGATTAATTATTTACTAATTCGATTCAACTTAACTTAATAAGTGCCAATGTTAATTTTAGGCTAACATGCTCTGCTCAAGGCATGAATTAAATAAGTGAAGTCAAAGTCAAACTAAATGTTAAAATCAGCATCTCTTTCATGGATTTAGAACATGTCAAAACCAAAAATCTATTTAAATTAATTCTTGCTGAGCAAGCACAACTCAATGATACGTTGTAAGCAAAAGGTTTGAAACACCAGTGGCGTTGTCTTCTCAATGAAATTATCCGAACCGAATTTGACTTTGACTATTGGACAGGATGAAACGACTCTATTGAAGTACCTACTTCCAAGCATATACTTGAAGCGTTTCATCGTTTTTGCAGACATTTGCGAAGTGTGGTGCACATCAGCGAGAAAGTCAAAAACAACTAGAATAATCGTGGTAGAAATTACAGCATAGCCAAAGAAGGTAATTGTTGACAAAAGGGGAAAATTTGTTGTGGCTTTCATCACGGTCAGAGTGGACCCAACTTGAGTGGCTCCACAACAAAGTAGAACACTGACGCACACATCCTTCATCTCGAGATTGTAGCAGTTGACGAGAATATTGAGAGCTCGAATGGCAACCACTTCAACAAAAATATGAGGCTCATTGCGTCGCTCGCGTTTAGCTAACATTTCAATCCTTCTGTTGAAGCAGGACTTGGTTTTAAAGAATTAATTCTGATTTGAAATGTTTGAACAGAACACGAAATCTTACCTTAGCACATTCCGTTGATTCACCGTTAAACAAAGTGAGCCCACCACCGACTTCAAAATCCATCGAAGTGCAGACTGGGATGCGATAAACATCAGAACATAGTTGGCAAAAAAGTTGACTGCGAACCTCCCCACGAATGAAAGCCCGCTCAGTGGGATGGTATTTAAAGTGAGTGCATTTAAGGTGTTGAAGGGAGCTGTTGGCGCTAGCGCTACAGTGACGCCCCATCCAACTGTTACGAATTTCAATACAGCGTCGGTAATTATGGGAGAGAATTTTGCGAGCTTTATTTTGAAGGTTATGGGATGATTAGCTACAATGTCAATGTCACAATAAATTAGTTTGCTAATTGTAATAATTTCAATATTTTAGAATTTAGAATGTCCCTCACAATTTGTAAATCGCTTCTCCCAACAATTCAAGCCATTCAGAAATCCTACAATGTGACCACGTTCCGTTTTCATCCCGTTTCTAAAGTACATCTGCCCTGTTACCGAGAACATGGCGACCAACATTAGCTTTTGACATTTGTGAGATGGATCTGTGCTGCGGGGAATTTCCACCGCGTTGAGAAGTGCAGCAATGGCAAGTATGAAAAAGTTTAGTTGATGTTTCTGGCTGGAAGCAGTATTTACGTGAAAATTTTCAGATGAATATTCAATAATTGAACCGCCTATCCTACTACAGCTTTTGTCACTTTGTAAATACACGGCCAATAAATCCTTGGTTAGTGACATAATGCTTCAAGTTTTAGAGGGAATTATTCACAAATAACTGAATGAAGTTCACTTTAAAGTATTTTGTTGAAACAAATTCTCGAGACTTGGAAATTTTAGGGAGAGCATGAAATTTGCTGTTGGAGCTTCAATTAAAAATCGCGTCTGAACAGGATGTATTGATTTTGTCCCTTGTTTTCATGCGAAATATAACTGATATGTATTCTGGAGTATCTCCAGTTTTAAGCTAGCTGAAGCGAATATGTTTTATTTTTACATTTCATCCATAATTATACTGCTCCAAGTTAGAATCCTCCTTCCTAGCTTGACCAGTGTTTGGTGTGGCATCTGGCATGTTTACACCATCAGGCACATAACCCTCGTCGAAAGCAGCCATTCCTGACGCAAATATCCAACTCCTCTGCAAAAGTTGTTATATAACTTCCAACAAAAGCTCAGTGGATTTTTTTTCTGCGAGGGTAAAATTAAAATCATTAAGTTTGAAGAAGCTCTCTAATGAACTAGAATTGGAATTAGTACGATTTTAAATGTTCGAAGGACTATATGGATTGATTTCAAGCACATCGTGTTTTACAATGGCTGCATATGCTGTCTCCAAAAATTGGATTTGAGTTTGTTGCCTTGCGTCAATTTCAGGATGCTTTTTGAAAGGCTTGATAATAAATTTATTAGACGCTCGTGTCCGGTTTGGATTTTGAATTATGCATATATTTTAGATGACGCCCCTCGACTGAATATGAGTCGTATGTAAAGAGTTTTGTGGCCGTTCGATTCATGATATTAAACAATTTATGTTTATTTTGCTTCAGTTTTGTTCTTTGCTTCCACATTTAATACGATGATGGTCTCCACCTGTAAATTAATAAACAGTGTTGAAAACTTGTGAGCGAGTTTTTCTAGTTCGAGAATCAATATCAATGGTATTGAACTGCTATTGCGAATGATAAATAGTTCATGAATTGTATTATGAAAATTAGTAATGCAATAGTGAACCCACATAATGAAGCTTTGTCACTTACATTTCACATTTAGCTCACGGGTCAAGTCCTTCGAAGCATGCCATAAGTGCTTAATAGTGAAATCCAGGACAGGCGACATTATTTCAATGGTAATTTTCCACAAGATGGATGGCTGCTTCTCAGCAGTTCCAGAAGCCCATTGATTGTAGGAAATAATTTTTGTTATATATTGTAGCTGACTGGTCCAGTGAGCATTTCGCTCAGGAATGAACCATTGCTTGTAAATGTAGTACAAAGCATAATATTTAAATTTGTTATCAGAATTAATGTTAATTGTAGCCTGTTGCAAAATTGCGTTATTCAAAATCAAATTAGCTAGATAGAATAGCAAAATTAATAATTCGCGATTAGGAGTTCGCAAATCGGTTTTACGTCAGAGAATTAGGTAAGACTTTATATACATTTAAGGAGTACATATCGATTGTTATGAAAGCAGGTGTCGTTTCGATGTCGATTTATATCTTCTAATAAACTTGTATGACTTGTAATGGAATCAAGATTTGTGTAACCACAACTCAACATTTAAACGTTCCATCTATATACTCAATCTTCATCCTTAAATAAAGGCATGAAAATACAAATCTCAAAAGTAAATTAAAAAGTTGTACGACAAATATTGACCCCATTTATTTCTTTGACCTTATGGCGTTCTAGGTTTGCATAATCAATCATGTTTTGTTTGTGAACTAGTAGAACATAAATAATATTGATTGGAAGTGTGACTCCTCACTGTATCAATAGTGATGGTAAAGAGTATTGAATCAAGAATTTATTCCAAACATTCATCTGATATTTGACTACATTTTAGTCAGGGAAAACAGTACAACGAATAAATTAAATTTTAGAATAAAACTATTTGACACTGTCGGACGAGTGTAGTTGCTAGAATAAAAGCTAAAATGGAATTTGTTAAGGAGTATCGGAAAGCTTTCGAAATTTATTCGAAAATTGACGCAATTCCATTTCACATGAGAATTCAACAAGGCGAACCACCTCAGCTTCAAGTTAACACAAGGTTTCGAGCCAGGGCTATATTTCAAGTAGTTCTTTTCCTTGTTCTTTCGTTGATGCAACTTTACCGACTTGTCGTATTCCGCGAAAACTTGCCCATAAAGCTTGAAACAATTTTTACAATTACGTTGTACAATTTCTACGTTTGGGACAGCTGGAAAATTGCGACAATGTCACATCTCAAATGTCAACTTTTCAATGGAATGATGAAGGCTGCAGTTAAACATGGTAAGAATTTTCGGACACATAATCCTAATTAAGAACTATAATGTATTCTGGTTGATTAAAGCATCAAACGTCTACTTTTCAGGGATGAATGTTAGCCCTTCCATAAAGTTGGCCTTGAAACTGGTTTGGCACATATCGACAGTAGTTGTTCTCACGGTTCCATGTACTTTTGGAAGCTTCGCTGTGCTTCAATCTCGGAGTCCTTTCTGCCCCACATTTTTCTTGGAAAGAGAGAATGGCATTCAGCCTGTTTTCATTTACCCAATTCAGTTTTGTACGACGACGTTTGTGTGGTTTATATTCTGCAAGGATGGATTCCGCATCTTCGCGGAATTAATTTTGGGCGCGTTGACAATTCAATCATTGCTGAGGTAAGCTAAAACAATGAAATTCGAAAGTTCTGCTGGTACAGGTGACATCAAGCCATTTTATAAGTTGAGAATTTTTATTAACTTCAGAAATTTTGGTGGAAATATCATGTTGAATTCGTTGTCTCTCAAAAAATTCTACCGAGAAGTTCAAGTCATTACAAAAGTCTTCAACGAAACAGCTAATGGGAGTCTTGTGACTTTTCTCTACATTTTGGTTACTGGTCAAATAACATGCTTCTACCTGGCGGTGAAATTCTTGAGCGGCAGTGTAACCGAAATGCCCATAATACTTGTGTATGGCTGTTTACTGATGACGGCGCAGGGCGTGGTTGCCATCCTGGCACTTTATGGATTTGCGGCAGCTGTTTTTACGGAATCGGGAAAGGTTAATTCGAGGCTGAAGCGTGGCGTTCCAACCACTCAAAGCCAGAGAAAATACTACCTTGCCTTACTTCGCTCTTGTAGAATAGTTCGAATTGAGTTTGGCGAGTTGAATTTTGTTGACAGAATGACGCCCTTGATTTTCCAAGAGTTTTGTGTTCGCCGGATTGTAGATCTTGTATTAATTCGGTAAATTATGTTAAAGCCATTGTAATGTGGACCGCAGATCACCAATATTATTGCGAGACTTGAGTTATCGAAGGAAGGAAGCCTTACGTCGCAGTAATAGAAGTGTAAGGATTTACCGACACCCGTGAAATATCAAAGCGAAATATATTTAATGGAGGACTTTATTAATTGGAACAATCATGTTTTCACTACTAATTAAACGCCGGAACAGCTTATTCTGACAATCGTTCCCTTTTTGAATGTTGAACTGGATATATGTAGGTTTACCATAAAATGATCAAATCTCTATCTTGAACTAGAATTAGGAATTTTTGTCAGTTTGTATGTATGTAATAGTGAGCCCACTTATGAAGCTTTGTCGTTTACATTTCACATATTGCTCACAGGTCAAGTCCTTTGGGAAAACCACAAACGCTTAATATTGCTTAATAGTGAAATTCAGTAGTGGCGACAATATTTGAATGGTATTTCCCCACAAGATGGATGGTTGCTCCGCCGCAGTTCTAGAGATTATTGCAGGAAATAATTTTTGTTGCATTGTGGTTAGCTGGTCCAGTGAACATTTCGCGCAGGAACCATCAACCAATTGTTTGTAAAATGTAGTGCTACAAAGCATAATATTTAAACCCGTTATCAAATTTAATGTTAAGCATTTTTAGAAATAAAAGCATTTCAGAGCTAATGCGCATATGATTCACAACAGATCCGTGCAAATGTTTTCAACAAACCGGAAAATAATCTAGTTCAACTATAATAACAATTCGCGATTATGAGTTCGCAAATCGGTTTTACGTCAGAGATTTAGATGCCCTTGTTCATTAAGAGTACGTACAACAACGGCATATAGAAGATTTCGATCGTTATGAGAGGTGTCGTTTCGATGTTGATTTTATCTTCTAATAAACATGTATCGCAAGTAATGTAATAAAGTTTTCTGTTACCACAACCCAACATTTAAACATCCAGCCTATATATATCTACTCAAACTCAATTCTCGTCCTTGAATAAAGGCATGAAAATACAACACTCAAAAGTAAATTAAAAGTTGTTCGACAAATACTGACAGGTCTAACTTTGCGTAGCAAACCATGATTATTTTGTGATGATAAAAACTAGTGATGAACTTATTTCAAATATTCATCTGATATTTGACTACATTTTAATCAAGAAAAACAGTCCAAGGAATAAATTTTAGAATATATTTGACACCATTGGCAAAGTCTAATATACTCGTACCACTCTTCCTTGAAATCGGACGAAAGTGGACTTGCTAGAATAAACGCTAACAAAATGCAATTTATTAAGGAGTATCGAAAAGCTTTCGAAATTTATTCGAAAATTGACGCAATTCCATTTCACATGCGAATTCAAAAAGGCAAACCACCTCAGCTTCTAGCTAATACAAAGTTTCGAGCCAGGGCTATATTTCAAGTAGTTCTTTTCTTTGTTCTTTCGTTGATGCAACTTTACCGACTTGTCGTATTCAGCGAAAATTTACCAATAAAGCTTGAAACAATTTTTACAATTACGTTGTACAATTTCTATGTTTGGGATAGCTGGAAAATTGCGACAATTTCACATCTTAAATGCCAACTTTTCAGTGGATTGATGAAGGCTGCAGTTAAACATGGTAAGAATTTTCGGATGCATAATCCTAATTAACAATTATAATTTCTTCTCGTTCAAACGCCTGCTTTTCAGGAATGAATGTTAGCCCTTCCATAAAGGTGGCCTTGAAACTGGTTTGGCACATATCGACAATAGTTGTCCTAACGGCTCCTTGCACATTTGGATGTTTGGCTCTGCTTCAATCTCGGAGTCCTTTCTGTCCCAGAGTCATTCCTGAGGTAAGAGGTAATAAGTTAAGAAATTCAAAATTCAAAGAATTCTCAGATTTCTATATAAGAATTTATCCCTTGTCTTTAGCAATTTTGCAAATATCACGTTGAATGCGTTTTCTCTCAAAATATTCTACCGCGAAGTTCAACTCCTGACCAAAGTCTACAACGAAACCGCGAACGGGAGTCTTGTGTCGTTTCTCTACATCTTGGTTACCGGTCAAATAACATGCTTCTATCTGGCGGTGAAATTCTTGAGCGGCAGTGTAACCGAAATGTCGGTAATACATTTGTACGGTTGTTTAACTATCACGGTACAGGGCGTGGTTGCCATCCTCGCACTTTATGGATTTACCGCAGCTGTTTTTACAGAATCGGAAAAGGTAAATTTGAGGTTAAAGTGTGGCGTTCCACTCCCTCGAAGCCAGAGAAAATATTACCTCGCATTAGTTCGCTCTTGTAGAATTGTCCGAGTTGAGTTTGGCGAGTTGAATTTTATTGACAGAATGACGCCCTTGATTTTCCAAGAGTTTTGTGTTCGCCGGATTGTAGATCTTGTATTAATTAGGTAGATAGCGAAAATACTTGCCAACGGAGACCGATGTTTGCAAACTGGAACAATAAGAATAGGGATGGCCTTCCTATCAAAATCGATTCTTTTCGATGTGGAACGCTGTGCAAATATTTCAATATCTCCGTTAAAATGTATATAAATATTTTTATTACAGATATTACGACTTTTCGTTGTGCATATGTAAGTTTTGAATAAAATGAACAAATATCCGCGTCAATTTATGTTTATTATTCTTTCACCATCCGTTTTCGCAGACAAGATAGCACCAATTTGTTTAAAAAAAATTCTTTATGGTCTCGAGTGGTGGTTGGGGTAGTAGTAAGCCTGTGGTGGAGGTGGGACTGGTGAGTGATGATGGCGGTGATGGTGGGGGTGCGACTCCTTTGGGGCGTATGGGCCGAACATGCCTGCCTGCGACTAATCAACACATTATTATTACTTACATTTGAGCAAGTACTTCTCATTTCGGAAACCGAAAATGACTACTTTTTCAGACAAAATTTAAACTTTTCACACATATATAATTGGAATCTGAAAAACTAAAATAATTAGACTACGTATCGAACAGCGTTAATTTTAAAATAAAGAAAACTTCATTATTGACTCGGACGGTGGAAACTAACCTCAACGAGGAGGGCTGCCAAGATGGTAGCCAAAAAGACGAAGATGCTGGAGAATTTCATGTTGATTAGTCCACGAATGGGTTGAGTAGTCCGCTCAGTCTAACAGTTTATTTTGACGTGACTGTGCACATTTGAAGGAGTATTGGGAATGATGCTCGATATGTGATAAAACGACAAAACACTTTATTAGATTTGATGGGAATGATGAAAATGCTCAGACACATAATCTGTTGTATGTTTTGTCAATATTTCATGTGAGCTATAACTATAAAGTTGGGACTAATTTTGCCAGATTTAATGCCAAATTCCTAAAATAATTAGCACTGGCATGGATGTCTCTTTTCCAATGTCATGTCCATTGTTATGAACTCTTAATGTCATGAATGCGATTTATTCATTTTTATTTGAGCGCGTGGTAGTTACTTTCTAAGTGTTTTAATTCTACCGCTATGCTCTTCTAAATTATTCAATTCAAGCCATTATTTGTATACATTGAACCGTTGTCAATTAATATATGAGGATTTGTGATGAAGTAGCAAAGTTAAATAAATTTGATCAAATTAGTTTGTAGCCACATCCTCAAATCCAAATGAATCTTCTTCATCTTCTCCTGT
>JAQFZW010004491.1:0-10186 GCA_034687055.1 Heteromurus nitidus
GGAGTTGCTCCATCTACTCCAGTATCTACACACAAATCTAGCTTCGATCAGGAAATGCGATCCCGGCGCAGTGAGTGAAAGACTTGTTTTGACGAATGAAGAATCTGGTTTCATATAATTTCATTTGCATATAAATCGTATATAATTTTTATGCTTGCAGCTATTATACGTGATCGAATGTTTGAGAACGAAGAAACCGACGAGCTTCCAGGCACGTCCTATGATTCCAAAGTTTTCTTAAATTCTGTGTCACCATCGTCTTCACTGTGAGCTCGTTATACCTTATAATTTGTATGGAAAATATGTTTGTTGCGAATTTCATCAAACTATGA
This sequence comes from Heteromurus nitidus, assembly GCA_034687055.1. Taxonomy (NCBI): domain Eukaryota; kingdom Metazoa; phylum Arthropoda; class Collembola; order Entomobryomorpha; family Entomobryidae; genus Heteromurus; species Heteromurus nitidus. Next base: position 333 of record JAQFZW010004491.1, read on the forward strand.
ACCTAATACGTAATGTTCTAATTGTAACAGCAAATACTCATCACCGTACATGCGGAAACGGGCCATGGATTTCTATGAGGAAACCAGTACAAGCAACGTGGAGGAAGTCTCTGCTGCTAAAAAACAAGGCGGAAGAGTACCTTCAAGCAAGCGACTCATCTTTTACCTGTTACTGATGATTTTGGTAGCCACAATGGGCTTCGTCCTCTACGTAAGTTCTACTTTGTGATCATTGAGAACTCAACAAATTCATTCATTCAAAATTTCTTCATTAGCAATTCAATTATGGTATGTTGTAATTGTAATTTACTTCCAATATTTGTCCATTTAGAGCCTCAATCAACCCTCGGAGTGTACTGGACCGGAATGTGGTGGGGATGAGCTTGACGAACTGATAAAGAATCTGGAGGACGAGGCCCCGACTGACAATGGGGCTGGCGGTGAACATTAAGAGATTTTACTCTACAACTCAGCCCAAGAAAAGCTTTTTAAATCATGTTCATTTTGTCAGGATTGTAATTTAGTTCAATTAGTAAGAACACTCAAAATAGATGTTCATTGTATTCAACCTCGATATTTTATATGCCAGTTTGGTTTTATGATAATTAAGGACTTGTAATGAATGCACTAGATTTCGTGCAATTTCGGATGTATTTCAAGGAAGTATGAGTGCCACGTTTTCTGAATTACTAGATGGAATAATCTAAAAGTCAAATGCATGGAAAGGTACATTATTTGGATATCTTGATATTCGCCTTTCGCATACGTTATACTTAAGGTTAGATTTCCAGTAACAGTGAAAAAGGCATGTATTCTGCTTCCAGGCATTATGATACAATAGCTAATTATTTGAACACGAATTGTCCAAATACGTTGTTGTTGAATGTGTCTAATTTGGTTTGATAGGCAAATGATAAGTTTAAAACAGGCCGTCACAAGTCACAATATTTTCACTGCGCCGTCCAGGATACCTGTCTATATTTAAACAGAATTGGCACATAAGAATTCACCAGTTTTATGGAACACTTTCACACTTTCAATGATTCCTGCTGTGTTTATCAACTTTATTTCAAAATTGGATGTGGTATAGAAATTGCTAATATTGCAAGTTTATTTTCGCCAAACTGAAATGAAAGCACCGGTTTAGCGAAACTAATCAAGGAATTTTTTCCAAATCTTCCAATTCAGCAGTTGAAAAATATTGTATTCGGTTTTAGTATTCTCGACCTTTTTCTCTATTGCCGTTAGTAGTTATGTAAAATACGTTGTATACAATACAAACTGTTTAATCACTACGTGGTTTGTCAACTTGTAAATCCAATGTAATAATAATATATACTTAATCGAATGTGTGTGACTGCTGAACAACACAGAGAAGTAGAAGTTTGTGTTCTACACTTGTAACGGAGTTGTGTCAACTGATCTTTTGTACAGTTAGGCCAGTGACGGTTTCTTCAAATAAGAAATGTTTCTTCATTGCCATCCCAAGGTAATTCGCAGAGCGTTTTAGTTCTGAGCAACAGAAAATGAATCTCTTTGCTTGGATGATTCAGACGAGTTGAAACAACGTCACAATCTTTCATACATCCGTCAGTTATGGATGGATTCTCGGTTTTAAAATGGTGTTAATATTTTTATATGATATTAGTTGACATAACATCGTCATGAGTCGTGGTGTGACTGTGAGAGTAAGTAAAGACAATTTTTGTAAGTGTATTGGAGTAATATAAATGATAAGAATTTTTTTTAGTAGGCTGAGAATGTTCAATAGGATGATATGGTTCGCTAGTTTTTATCCAAAGTTTCTATACTAGATTTTAAGAAAGATATGAATTTTAGTCAAAAACAAAATCAAGATTCGAATTGCACCGTCGTGTTTTCAATATTGATATACGCGGCTGCTGAAGTATATTTAAGATTTTTTTTCGAAGGTGCGTTTCCCTTTCTTTTATCCTTTTTACTCGTATATAATTTAACTCATTTAGTTTACGGAGAACATATATATAAATATATATTGGTAATGATGGAATAAAAATTACAAAGAAAAACAATAAAAATTCTATTCAATCCACACAAACTTGGTTTAATTTTCACTGATTACAATTACTCGATGAGCAAAACTCTTGCTATTATCCTACCCACTACTAACAAATCAATATATAATTTTCATAGAGCCCCAAGTGAAGCCATCGGACTCAACATCCAAAAGCCAATCCAGCCCCAGTCTTTGTTCAATAAAGACTTGGTGAGCTTTTTAGTTCCAAAACTTGATATAGGGTGCTTACGGTAGCATATACGGACCACATTTCACATTTATTCCCAGTATTCGACCACAAATCAATTGTTATGCAAATGAGAATACTCTCTTCCCACACCTACGACAAGCATATACAGACATGCTTTTTTCCACAATTCCAAAAAAAGAGAGTTTCTGCTGGTCGTCGCCCTGCTGAAGAGCATTGAGACCGTGTGTATGAGCTTGTGGTTGTGGCCAGCTCTTGCTTTGCCTTTTGTGGAGCGGTAGCTAGCAGCACGTGGGTAAAGAAATGATGTTATTCTCCCTCGACTTTGTGCTTCACTCTCGCTTTTTGGAAAGAAGTTGACCGTCGAGACCGACGACATCCAAGAAATCACACACTTTTTTCCAACTTTTAGTTTGAGTCAGGTTCTGTTCCTATTTTTAACGGAAAGGTGTGGACACCATTCACTTGTTGTTGTATTTTTCGTAGAGATTATAGTGCTTCGTCAAAACACTACTTCCCCACTCTTATCAGCGGATTTTAAAGGCCCTGCCAGGTACCCCCAGAGGTTTCCATTTTTGATTTCACACAGCTGTTAACTGTTGACTAATATCATGTCGGATCCGTCGGATCGTGAGTATATGAAGGAGTGGTTTATTAAATACTTTCGACGCCATGGCATGGCTCTGCCTCCTCCAACTGCGACACTGGTAATGTGGTTCACTTTTAAGTGTAAACTGAGCATTTGACACTGTTATTGACGATGTAGATAGACACTTGGATAGATTAGTGGCATTTTATGTTATGTTCAATTTTATTTTCCAGGAGGACTACAGTCGCATTTATAAGGAGCTGGTGTTCGCCGCCCGAAATAACGATGATGACAGTGATGCTCCGGAGAAACTGATGTCAGATGAACGGGATACGGATGATGGGTATGTTCGTATTATTTGAAATACGCTTTCTTATGCTGGCGAAGGGTGGATATGAAAAATGAAGACATTTGTTTGTAATCTACTTAATCTAAAAATCTAGTGAGGAAGCTGTTGGGTCACCGTCCCGACATTCTCGTGGTAGCTCAGAGCAACCTACTCCAGGTTGTGCTGGTGGTCCTCGACTTGACCAGACATTGTATACCCCGGTCACTACGCAGAAGGATAGCTTGAAGAACAAAATGCGACCTCGTCGCAGTGAGTAAAAAATTAATTTTGATGAATCAGATGTCTTGTAATTTCGTTTGCATTTAACAGTATAATTTTATGCGTATAGCGATTTTTCGCGAGGGTGAGGGAAAACAACCGGACGAATTTCCAGGGACGTCCGATGATTCCAACTTTCCAAAGAGGACCTTGAGACGATCGCCTTCGTGGTGAGCTCGATTCACAGAGATTATTATATAATTTATTTAGGATATACGTTTGTTGCGAAATTCATCAAATAATGAAGCTAATAATGGTATAAATGTAATAGCAAATCGTTTTCGCCGTACATTCCGAAAGTGGCCATGGGTCTCAAAAAAGAAACCAGTGGAAGCAAGTTGAAACAAGTCTCCGCTACTAAAAAACAAGGTGGAAGAATGTCTTCATGCAAGCGGCCCATCATTTACCTGTTACTGATGATTTTGGTAGCCGCCATGTGCTTCCTCCTCTACGTAAGTTGTGATCTACTTTGCCTTATATCCTTCAAGGTCCACAAATGATAACTTCATTAGCAATTCAAATATGGTACGTTGTAATTTATTTCGCACTTTCATTCATTTAGACCTTCGGAGTGTACTGGACCGGAATGTGGTGGGTATGAGCTTGACCAACTGATAAAGAATTTGGAAGAAGAGGTTCCGACTAACACTGGAATTGGCGGTGAACTACATTAAGATATTTTACTCTACAACTCAGCACAAGATACGCTTTTTAAATCAGGTTCATTTTATTAAGATTGTAATTTAGTTCAATTAGTAAGAGCACTTACTATTTTTATATGATATTAGTTGGTATAACATCGTCATGAGTCGCGGTGCGGCTATGACAATAAGTAATCACATTTTTGTAAGTGTAATAGGATAATATAAGTGATAAGATTTTTTTGTAGCTCAGAATGTTTGATAGGATGATACGGTTCCCTTGTTGTTATCCAAAATTTCTAGATTAGATGTTACAAAGGTATGAGTTTTAGTCAAAAATTAGAGTCCCAATCCCACTGTGTGTTTCCATACTACACACGGCTGAACTTACTAACTAAAACTCACTAAAAACTTACTTAAAACTTACTAAAAACGTACAATTAGGTACGTAATTACGTACAATTCCGAAGTACGTACAATTTGTTAGCTTACGAAACTATGTATAAACTTGTGTTTATTGTAATTGTGAAATAAAAATATTTAAAATGTCATCACGTGTGAAAAATTTTCTTCGGAAACACATTTTGTTTAATTTAAATCATAATCAGGGAGCGGATTTGTGCATATTTGCCTTTTTCGTTTTGTGGTAGTATATCATAGGCTTTCATGCTAAAAAAGCGATTCATGATTTCTCTCTCAATTTCATAGAAGTTTTTAGTGCCCTTAAATGCATATTTCGGGTGTTCGTGCCTTTTTTTAAAGAATCGCGTCTTTAAGTTCATATTTCGCTCATTTTTATCAAAAAAAGGTAATTTTTTGGCACAAATGTCAATAAAAGTTTCTAAATTCCATTTGAGGAGGGCTCGAAATCATTCGAAAGATTTGTGCATATTTTGCCTTCGTTAAATGGTCATATGTGCTAATTTCGGTTATTTTAGGTGCATATTTCTGCATTTTTGAATGCCTTTTTGCTTGCATATTTTGAGATTTTTTTGTGCCTTAAATCCTCTCCTTGATCATAATATAGGACTCTGATTAGTACTTAAGTATACTTATATTGACTACATTTCGCCCAAATCAAAAATGTGTGATTAGGCTTGCACCTTCTCGCTATTTAATTATTCATACAACAACAGCTAAACTCTTCTTGTTGCGTAAAGGCAAGAAAATTGCAGATTTCCATGCAAATGTCCTCAGAGCACATGTCATGTTGCACTCCTCCTAAGAAATTATTTTTAGGATGATGTCAAACTGGTGGAAAGTAAAAGCTATTTTTCCCCTTCTGCATTTTTTTCCTCATTTGGCCGCGTTAATAACGCTAAGGACGCGTGATAGGAAGGCCACATTCCATGTTCACCTATTGCATCAGTTGTCAAAATGTATATGCATCCTTATTATGCTAATTTGTGCGTGACACAAACTGCACACTCGCACTGCATAAGAGGGCTAATCGTTTAGCCTAAAGTTTAAAGGTTATGAAGCTTCTGTCATATTGTATATCATTATTCATTAGATCAACTCATGCACTTTGCAGTTTTGACTTATTTGTGTTAACCTGAGTAACTCCAATCACTAATATTATTCTAAAGAAATTATTCAGCAAGCACATACGCCGCCGCTGTAATACAATAATTATGATGGCTAATTTTGTGTAAATCTCAATCCTACAACGAGTAACCCCATCCGAAAAAGATTGAGTGTCCCTTTGCGTTTTAAAATACGAACATTCGTACTCAATTACACACGCATCCAAAAAAAACTAGCAAACAAATTGCATAATTTCGGCTATGGCGATGATTCCATCGTGCTACAAAACCACTAGGATTAACCAATGCATAAAAATTGTACAGGGATGAATCAACATATCATCCTAATCTCCGTCGATTACATGTGTAAATTTTCATTTCACATTTACACCCCGTGCAGCGCCAAATCAACAAATAAACGGCGAGCTTTGGTCACCAGATAATTAATTATTTATGAAAAAGATACGTAGATACGCACATAATTAAATGCAACACTCCCCTCCTAGCGATATACATAAATTAGTCATTTTATTCGCTGAAGAATCATGTATAATAGTTTTCCATTTTTTAAGAATAAAATTATTAATAATAAGTATTTTTACGTATAGTCACATATTGACAATCTTAAGCAACTCAGGATTCCAAAATTCACATTACCATTTGTAATGCAACACCAAAAGTCCGAAATTAGCATAATGATATAAACCGTTGCAATGTTCGTGTAAATATGTGACATGGGCGCTAAAATAGTGCAAAGATGATGAGAATTCGAAATTCATGAAGTCAAACGGTTACTGTTTCAGAGAAAACGTTGGGACACGTATGGTTTCAGCTACCTAAAAATGGAGGTCATGAACATGAAGGTTATTTCACTGTGTCTAAGGTTGTATGTACCGAATTGTTTTTCTCTTTTTAAAATTTCTAAGTTAAACAAATGGTTGTAAAGTGAAAAATGGGATGAACAAAACGAACATGACATTTATAAATACCATGAAAAATTACTCCCAACCTGGAACACGGATGGAGGCATCGAGACATTGTGAACGGCAAGAATGAATAGAATTGTTTCCTAAACACGATTAGATGCGATTGTTACAAATGAAATATTTCAAGCCATGTCTTTCAAGGCCTTGAATGGGGTATTCATGGTGAAACGGAACTACCGAGCATCTCATCTCAACTTAATAATGCATGTGCTCCATACTTCCATGCTTATAGCTTATCAACAAAATTCTAGAAAAGTGGTACAAGTTTTTTATGAGCAGAATTTATGCAGAGATCCACACATCTATAATCTTTTATAAATGATCCTTAATTCAATTAGCAGGTGAAGAAGAGGCAAAGGTGTAATTAACTGCGAAGAGTGCTCTTTTGTCATATGCATAAATTATCATATCCCACATCATATATCCATCCATCGCCAAAAGCATTTTAATCGCAAAAACCTTGCACGGCTTTTCTTGACATTGCTTTTTTGTGATCTAATCTAGTTAGAGTACATCCAAAGAGGAATGAGAGGGTCAACATTGACGCAGAACGTAATCGAGTGAAAAATGTGCTGGGGAAATATAAGTGACAATGAGTCAAAGAAGCTAATCGCAAGAAGTTATTTTTTTGACTTGTTGCTATCTCCTCAACCCTCCTCGTAACATTCTTTTTGCGACGAGAAGGAATAAATAAATCTTAAATATGGGATGTTATATAAGCATAATTCTTGGAGAAGAATGATGGAGGATAAGAAGTTGACCGTAAGTAATGAGCGAGTTGCCATTTCTTTTCTTTCCTATATTAAGATCTTCTTTGACACTTTTAGCTAATAATACCACTTGCTCATTTTGTTAAATGTGTGTGTATATTATAGGCATACAAGCACTTACCTCCTTCTTCCACAATAATAATGTGCCATTAATGGCAAAGTTAGCATAAAAAAGCTTCCGAAGCGATGTGAATTATGAAAGGATGTTATGTTGGTGTAGGTATTACGCGTGCAATTTTTGCGAGTGCATCTCATCATCATCATCGCGTCGTATAATATGCATACAACTTTCAACAATTCGTGAGGCACGGTACACTATGTCATCCCTTTTAGCGTTTGCAGAGAGAAGTCACAATGCAATCTGCAGGGATGACATGATGTGATAATAATAGTACTCCAAGCAAGGCACCTCATGTCTATATAAAGACTACACTGTCGACTCACCAGTTCTTTCTTATTTTCGAGATCAACTTCGTCAGTGAAGCGTCTGTGTGGTAATTGTTGTGAGTGGCCTTTAGACATAACTTAAAAAACTTGTAGTAAAAAAAGTTATGGGAAACTGTGGTAGACAAAGAGGAAGATAAAAAATACAGTTTGTTAACTTTATTAGGATTGTTTAAGAAATTTTTATATTTTCCCATCCTGGTTAAAATATTGAAGTTCGGCTAATGGAGTAATTCTGAGGAACGAGGAGGAACGTTTTAAAATTCCCATTGGACCGGTGACTCCCTCCCGCAGACGCTTGGAAATTTCTTGGAGATCACCATGAAAATAACGGTATGCCTTTGATTTGAATCCTTCTCAAATTCTTTACTTTACGAAGCAAAGAGTTACTTCTATAACTTTCGGATATAAGGTCCGAGCATCTTAAAATCAACTTTAAGCGTAAACTATCGATAGAAAAAAATCAACCATCAGTCTCTGCCAGCGAAGAACTCTAGCCTTTTCATACTTCCACGCGATGGGTTCTCAGGTTACCATTTCATAAGTCTGTTTATGTGATTTTGTGGTCATAAGTTAAATTACAAACATATATTTCATTCTTCGTTTCAAGTTCAAAGGGAACATTAACATTTATGCAATATTTTAAGGAACTGGTTTACTGGATGAAGGTAAAATGCATAAAAGTTCCCTTTGCGTGCGTGTAGGTATCATAGGATGCAAATGTCACGATCGGCACACGTCTGCAAGAAATATGCGAGCTCATCTTCAGACATTTCGTATCAGGGATAAACGAATAAAAAATCTCTTATTCGCATGTCATGTATTCCACAAAAGTTGACTAATTGCATTAATTAGTAGCATCGGCAATCAAAAGGTGAAGTGGATTTCACATACATTTTCTCTCTCTCTCTCTCTACATTAGTGATCATCAAGCTGGATTCTCTTTCTTTTATCTCAATGTCATCGCTAGTATATATCAACGCCTTTCTACAAAATATATATTTAATTTTTTTCGCATGCAAGAAGCCACCCTAGCCTGAAGCTGTGGAAACGTTGCTAAAAAGAAAACATAAGTGGCATGCCTGTCCTGTCCTTTTAAATTTTCAACGAGCTACGATACGAATTATCAAAATCAATTAGATCCGCTTATTTATGTCATGTAGTGTCTTTTGGAGACCCTTTAATCGATAAGGATCTTTAGCAGGCCTCCTCTTTCCTAACTCTTTTTTTATTTAATCATTTATTCTCGGTGTATTCCGACAAGGTAAATTACCTCCTTTCGTTTCTTCGCTTAAGACTAATTAGGGAAGGTAGTAGTACACTACCTTAACATTTTATGACAAAAGAGAATTCCCATTTATCCACTTTATACAACTGGTCAAATGACATAAAGCCATCAATGTATAATTTATATCGGCTATTTATCATACAATCCTTGTCTATTAGTAAAAAAAAGTTTAACATTCATCCATTCAATAAAATCTTCAGGAGTGAGGACAAAATCGCTATCGAGTATTTTATCCTCTTCTCTGCAGCTATATATTTCTCCTTCCGAACATCATGTTGGTGTGACAGGGTTATTCGTTACTACTCCATTTCAATTGACTAATCCGTTTGTACGATCAAAATAAAAAGGGATAAATGAAAAATCGTGCCATTTAGTAAACACACACATACACTGTACATCAAATGTGCATAATATAATATGTTTAGGTGCATATACATGCATCTGTATTGTTATTAAAGAGAAGTCAAAGCGCAGCCAGAATCATCCATAATAACAGACGTTTTAACGAGCGCTCATCTTCTTTCAATTTTCATTCATCTGCGTGCCTACGCTAAGAGCTAGTAAATGCTCATCTTCGCTTATAATTTATTTAGTATATATATACAAGTGCCAATAGCCATTATTGCTTCTATTATTGATGATATTCTCCACGAAACGTATCATCATAATCAAGTAAAATGACATGAAAAATGAATGATGGATTTGAGAGGTGGTTATTATAATCATTTATGTTGTGTGTTAGTTTCGGTGTGAATTGCAT
>JAQFZW010004492.1:0-10184 GCA_034687055.1 Heteromurus nitidus
GGCTGGCGACCTTCGGTCGCCATAGATTGCCCAGCGAGACCTGACGGTCTCGCAAAATCCAGACGAATCAAAAATAATATATTGCACTTGTTCTCTCTTTTAGTCTGCTGCTTGCTCTCGCTGTTGCATCTAAATAATAGGTTTCCCACTGCCTAGTGTTGTGTGCCCTGCTGCAAGCATATAGGCATGCATGCATGATAAATTCTCGGCTCTGAAGTGCCAGTGTTTTCCACTCGTTTTCGAGTGGCCAGTCCTTGATTAGTGCGGATGAGTCCTTCGGGGAAAGGCTCGAATATTGGAGCAAAGGCAAAAAGGGCTACAATTATAACGGATTGTTGGAGGATGCTTTATGTAACATACTGGGTGCATGTATATACTTTCTTGTATCTTGTATTGAATATGGCACATGTGTGTGCCAACGGACACGTTTCTAATGTGATCAGTGGGCGATGTAGGATATTCTGTAATTACGAAAAGCACAGGAAATTCCAGAGTGTCTGTGTGTGGTTTGATGTGTTCTCCCTTTTACTAGAACATTTCATTGTCCTCCAAAAACTTTCATTATTTTGTTCTCGCGTGTGGGATGTACTCCCTATTCTCGGAGAGTAACGTCATTCTGCACTATAAACTCGGAATGTATGTATGCACATAAATTATACAATGATGTTGTTTGTCAGCCAATCGAAACGTAATTTAAGATTCAATACGATATCATCCCTCACTTGGACTTTTCTCTCTCGCCGAAAAAAGACATTTCCTTCCTTTTTCCCTCCAACAATAAAAATCGGTTCCGGAAAAAAAGTTTGTCTTTCATCCTCCTACTTTTCGAGACGAGGAATAACTGGAGAGATATAGTTTGTCCAGAGAGGACAACACATCCATCCCCATCCCCAAATTTCCACTGAGACCACCGAGATTTCAGCCCATCTGGACATGACAAGTTCGATGCTTTTCTTCTTCTCTCTCGCTCCCTTCGTCTTGTATTATGCATTGAATGGAGAACACACTCCTCTGCCTCTGTCCACCGAACTACTTCCACACATTTACTCTCTCTTTCTGAGATTCACGATGAATATCGGAAAGGGCAGAGTGTGACCATTTCAAACAATAAATTCCTCTCTATGTGACTTTCAATTTTTCCAATTTATTTCCTCCGAGAGTGAGCTAGAGTATATAGATAGATATTCCCCCTGAGCGGGCGAAATGAATACTACAGATCACTTTCCGTTCCAGTTACAACCCTGTCCATTTCTAATATGGAGCAAATAAACTACCGACTAAACTTTCATCTCTCTCGAACATGCAGAGAGACAAAAGGGAGCTCGAAGAGAAAGAGAAAGAAGAGAGATAACGTATTACATGAGGATATATGTGTAGGCACAAATGTGGTCAAGTCGTTTTTTACTACGCCATCATCATTTTTACTCCACAGCGCGTATGTATACGTACATGCGAGCGAGATATGTGGCGTTCAAGGAAAGTCACTTGCAGAAGTCTTACGAATTTCACGAAAGAAAATAAATGAAGGACAAGGAGATAAAAACCTTGTCCTTTCAGTTTTTTTTTCTCCGTTAACTTTTTGTCTTATGACCCTGGTTTCTTTTTATGTAGTACTTGTGCCACACTCTAATGGTTGATGGTATGGAGCTAACCAGCGAATAATACTTGTCAGTTCATGTCCACTCTGTGGAAGAAAAAAAAAGAATTGGAAGGGAAGCAAAAGGGGAAAACACTGAGGTTTTTTTCCTCTTCCTTTTGTTTCTTCCAGCTCTCCAATGTGCACAGGATATTCTTCAAAACCAACAACCAAATCCGATTCTAAATACGCTGAAGACAAAATTTTTACCGTTTCACCGTGGTGCGAGATAGGCGCATCAGGATGAAGAGTGCCTCCAGCTAGAGCTAACTTCTTTTCGGATAGTGAGCATGGAAAGCTGTGGAGCTCATCCCTTCTCTCTTCCCCACTATTTTTTTATATTCAATCCAATCCACCCGCATCACCACGCTCGGCAATATATTTTTTCCACATCACTTGAACCTCCAGTTTTCTTTCATGCCGAAGCACATTTCATTCATGATATATTATGTATTTCTGGATTGGAGCTGCTTTAATATCATAATACACGAAAATTTGGAGGAGACCTGCTGATGCTGCTACTGCAGCATAGTATTATGCCAGAGATTGTTCTCCTATTTCGCTCTCTCTCTCTCTCTCTCTCTCTCTTCTCCTTATTTTTACGACAATGATATATGTTTACGTGTAATAGGGAGATGGGTGACAGCGAGGAAAAAGAAATAATACTGCTGTATAGCTGAAAGCTGTAGCAAAATGTTATATATTGGAAGCGAAAGAGAAAATATCTCTCGATTTCGTTTGCATCTGAGCCCTGGAAAAGAAGTGGAATCACGATCTGTCGACTCTCTTTTTGTGGGAAAAATACTGAGAATAATGGTTATATCCAGAAGTATCATCATCATCGTCATCTGTGTGGATCGCGGGAGGAAAAAAGTCTCAGCTTGTCGACTCGTCACGGTGCACACTGTTTGTTGATCTAACTGGACAGATGTGGTATCCTGCTGTTGCCCATCTTTTCCCAGAGAGAACTGCATTTTTGTGCTGGAGGCCAGCAAAGGAATTAGATATGCTCCATTATGTGAAACGTAGAAGTGGTTCTGGATAAATAGCTGCAATAATGCACTGAATGCTTTGAGTGGATCAGAAGAAACGGAGAAAATAGCTGAACAGTCGCGACTCGATGTGGCTCCACAATTTCACTCATTCCATGAGGGACTCATTCAAAGGGAGCTATATAGCCAAACTACGTTTGTGACTGACTGACTGACTAAACAGAGAGTTTATAGGGGTAGGCTTTTATGCATTGCGTAATAATTCCAGAGCATAATAATAAATATTATATTTATTCCGACGAGTTTGGACCCTGGAGGGGAGGATTTCAGAGAATTTCTGGATGAAACCCAGGGAAATGCATTTTCTGTAATAACTTTGCCATGTGGACTGTGGACTATTAAGTATGTGTGGATATACCGGCAGCATGTGTGTGTGTGTGTTCGAGCTTTCCTTGAAAGTGAATAAATGTTCTCGGCACCATCACCACTTGACAGACAGACCGTAGATCTCAGTCCTGCAAGCGAAAAGTGGAAAAGAAAAGACAGAACGGTGTCCCATGTCTCATCACGATTATGGTCTCACTCTCTCCTCGTCTCGTCTGCGAGAGCGAAACAAAGCGCAACGTGGTGCAATGCATTTTCATCACATATCACACGAGACAGTCACCCACACACACACAGAAAAAAACATGCTTCTTCTCTTCTCCATGCACACATACACCACACCACCCGCTCCCGACAACGCACTCGCGAGAGATATTCATTGGCTCTTTGAGCTGAACTGTCAGCACGGAGATTTATCAAAACAAAAGGGTACATTTCTCATAATAATAATGAAAAGAGGAGCAGAAATGAAATATGGAAGGATGCGATTTCATGACAGGGATATGGATACGGATTGTGTCCCTCTCTTTCTCTCTCTCCGAGAGTATACCTATCTCCGAGGAAAATCTTTGAACATGAAATACACAGAGACTACATTACGAATAAATATCATTTTCCGACCGTTTTTATACCAACTCATTTTTTGTTTTGTTGGTACCCACCCGGATGTATAGTTATGGATTCCTGTGGCGATGTAATGTAAAAGAGGAAAAAATATGACAGGTCATTTCAGCAAAATAAAAGCTTACTCACTTCCTCTTCTTTCCTTTACATCTTTCAAAAAATTGCTGAGTGAGTAAGCAAAACAAAAGTACACAGAAAAATATTGTTGTTCATTCTTACTCTCATTTTCAGCTCATTTACTGTGCGTAAGCAAATATGCACCATTTAGCGACGTTAATATATTTTCAATGGAAAAGTGTAATATTACCAAAAGTAGATTAGATGTTCTCGTCTCAAGTAACTGATTTCACGCTGTTCTGTTACTACGAACGAATAATAGTGAAAATTTGACTGATGCAATGATACCAACGCAAACGTTATATTTTTGTACCCAAAAAACTTACGCAGCATGGGACGCTGCAAGGAATCAGTAGACAATTGTATCTCCTCCCCATATTTTTGAGATAATACAACCCTCGCACATATTCACCCAGAGACGAAAGATACAGTCACTCATTTCTCGTGCTAGTTGTCATCTTGTGCCACACGAAAAAGTGTAGGGTGGGATGACGATAAGCAGAGTATTCGTCGCTAGGTTCTCCAATGCTGCGTATATCAACGCACACGACAACAACACATAATATATTTCTCTCTCTCTCTCTCTCTCGTCACCAGGATTTTTCCCCATTCTTTCTTCAACTGTCACAAGCTGTACTTATTTATTAGCTGTTTTAGGTTGTTAGAAGCCTATTGTCGCATGATAAGACACATTTTTGTCGTGTGTCGTCGTGATCGCATCGTCATCGAAAGAGAACAGCGTTTTCCCATGAACAAGAAATGTTATATTTTGAAACGGAGTATCAGGAAGCTTATTCATGTGACGGGAAAGGGAAGAGGAAATCGGAAGGAAGGATGGAAGAAGAAAAAAACTGTTTTTTTCTGCATTTATTTGTTTGCCATGAGATTGCATAATAATAAGTCTGGAGGAAAGTGGAGGGAGAAAGCAACAAAAGATGAATACGATAACGTGCGGTGGTTTCCCTCCACTCCAACGTTTGGCTGATCACAGAGAACGATACCGTTCGAGGAGCATGAATGGATACACTTTTTTGTAATCATTTTTTTCTCAGCGTTGAGCGATATATTTTTATTTTCGGGCTGCGTTACAGCCTTGAGTTATTTTTCTTCTATTTGTCGACGACATGCACCTAGCATGTGATGCGTGCAATAATATGAGACTCTGTGAAGATGTTGGATGATGTGTGCTTCCGTTGAAGTTATCTCAAATTCTCGGGGGATATTTTTCTTCATCGTGAAACAAGATAATTTGGCGCAGAAGGGCATCCCATGATAAAATTATGATACAATGCAATATATTGTTACTTTTTGTCCTTCTGTCACAATGCGTTTCTCTATCATCATGAGCTTAATTTCTTCATGACATTATGATGGAGCTCGTTTCATCATCGTCATTTAGTATAAACATTAGTGCGTACACGACAATAAAAGGTGGTATTATGCACATGAACAGCAGCAGCATAAAACTCTGATTGGATTTTCGTTCAAGATGATTGCACCCATTTCTCTCTCACATTTTCATTGATCTTCAGAGACTTGCAGAGAAAAAAGGCGGATTGAGGATTGAGCTATTTTGAAACATACGAGTACATGCACAAACAACAAGGGCTGAACTTTTCCTAAAAAATGGAAATGTTAGACTCAGCCATTGTTCCTGCTCGTCGAAAGCACACAATTTTTTCTGTTGTTGTCGATCCAATTTCGCGAGTTATCCTTTGTCCTTGTAAAGGTTCAAAGATTGCCAACTTTGTGTGTGCGTTTGCATTTTAGAGGGCATTTAGAGCGACAGCGACTTCAGATTTCATGGAATATCATACAAGTACGCATTTACCACAAATTTGTATCGGAAATGAAACAACTGTAAAAGGGAGGAAAAAAGCTTTTTGCTCTCCCAAATTTAAGCCTTCTCGCATGAGAATTTACCAGCAATTGTGGGAAACTGGGTTTTAAAGAAAACCCTTAGAATTGTATTCATACCCTCATACCCATACGATATGTATCAAACAGATATCTATATACTTTTACTCATATCACTTTTTCCGCTCCTTTTACCGTCAACACAAACATTCTCCACAAGTATGAAACTTGATAAATCGATGTATTTGTTGGTTGAGAATGTGCGTAAAGCTGCATGATAGCTTGGAGAATAGTTCGCGCTTCCCATCCCTTTATATAATAAATGGCGTGTGTATACTCCCAGCTCCCGCAGCAAAATGGAAAAAAGTGTATTGCTTCATGCACACAACAAACCGTTTTTTATTATTCTTTCCCTTCTCCTTCTCTCTCCATCCTTTCAAATAATATCCTATCAATTGGGTTATACAAACGAATGGGATAGGGAGTGAAAGTAATCTTTTTTTCTCAACCTGCAGTTGTAGAAAAGTAGTAACCATATCGTGTCTCTCTCTCTCCTCTCTTTCCTTGAAAACTTTCTCCGGTTCATTCCCACTATCCATCCTTTTCTCTTCCTCGTTCCACTCAAAACATTCTTGGGCGAGAGAGAGAGAGAGAGGTACGTACACACACAAATGCATAGCTTAGTTCTAACCATATCCAGTCAGCTTTCACCCACAAAAAAGTATTCAAGAGAGAAAGCGGGGGAAATATTGTAGAAAGCAGTGTCAAACTTACTTTCTCCTTCTTAAGGAAAAGGTTTTCTTTTTTCATCTCCCAATCCCTCTGCTACTATTACCACTGCAGTAGGAAGAGAGAAAAAAGTACTGCACCCGCAGTAGCAAGCATACACTCTTTTATTTCTTTTCCTACGGTAGTGGTGGTGGTATACGTAAAGTAATATAATGCAACAATTCGTGAAATATATAAAGATGTACCTACGTATATTCTCTTTTTTTTGCCATCTTCCTTCAAAATGTGGGGTATGGTACTACGTGGAGGATTCCCATACACGAGAAGATGGTATGCACACACACACACGTTATCTTTTACACGTACATTCGTATGTATACGTTGACGTCTTCTCATGCATGCACGACCATGACTTGCGGATCGATGAAAGAAAGCAGTATCATCTGTGTAGTAGTGAGTGGCGGACTTTACTATAGGAAGTGGAGGAGTGGTGGTAGTAGTAGCGCGGTGGTGCCGGAGCAAAAGAGACTGTGAGAATACTTTATCTGCAAGTTGTAAAAGTGGAGAAAGTAATATTAAAGCTTTAGCTTAAAAACCTTTCCTTCCCAGCCTTCCTTCGTGGTTTACTCTCCGTTTTTGGCGGTGGAACATTCAGAAGAGAAAGTGGAGTAGAAGAGATGATATGCTTGCATACTATATTATATGTTACATAAAGTGGAGTCGCAGCTCAACTTATCTGGTGTGCGGTGACTCGCAAAAAAATATTCCTCATAGTCCCCGCTTTCCTTCATATTTTTACTATAGATGCACTTGTTCTTGCAGAAGCATAGATATATATATATATACATTTATTTATTATATACAATTTTAAGAGCCATGTTTGTTTTTGTATATAAATGCGTATGGGAAAAAGTTTGAACTCTTCTCCATAAATGGAATCTAAAGAGCTTATTTTCCCCATCTTTTATAGCAGAGAGCGAAAAAGGTTTATTTTATAGCGAAATGAGTATAAGGGAAGGGATGGAAATGATCATAGCTTAAACAAATATACTAAATGTGGAATAGTACAGATGCACACGTCAAAATAAAAGCAGCCTTCTTTCAAGAAAGTGCTTCTTCAGAATAGACGTCTTGCACTCTGCGGAGCACTGCAAATTGTGGCAAAGGATCAATATTCGCTTTTGAGATGTACCAAGCCTCACTTACCTTATAAAGTAAAATTTTAATTATGATTTTAAATGTAAATAAAACTTCAGGCAAATTAGACAGAGATGTAGCGTGACGAAATACTTACAAAAAATCGTTTATGCAATGTTATGCTTAAGCGTCGCTATTGATTTAAACTAACTCGACTTCCCTTATTTGCACACTAGGTCATTGGTCGTTACTTGCATTTTTGCGTGTTGTTTCATGACTTCCGTCTGTATTATTCTGCTAACTTATTTACTGCTATTGTATTTAACTTTCCATTATATATTTCTTTGTGTCTGCTTCACGCTGAACTTCCCGTAATATTTCATGCTGTCATTGCTTTCATACCTAACAAAACGTACCATTTGTTGAGATTCAAAATATCATAACTAACTTGTGAATTTTTTTCTGTGTTTTGCAGGTAAGTCCATCATATTTTGAAGTTGAAGATCAATCACCAACCTTAAGTAAAGCTGAGCCTCACGTCCATGTCATTACCATGAAGCTGGTTTTGTAAAATATAATATACTTCATTATAATTATACACACACGCATTATATGTTACAATTCTCTTAAGCGGGTCAAAATCATATTGAAGACAATCATTGCCGAGACATAAAATAAGTATTTACTGAAATTGAAGGTCACATTCATATGCTTTCAAAATCGCTTTAAACTCGTTGAAGTGCCTCGTGACATTCAAGCATGGATGAACGAGCATCAGTAGCACAAAACTACATCGATGCATAACTAAAGGTTTAACTAAGGGTTATAAGGGACGCAAACTCCTATACAGATTACTATATACTCTCGTCCATTCCCTTCAAATCGCCATTCTTTTCGAATGAGAAAGTTGACTTTTGCTCGCAGACACTTTTTACCGTGATGGCATTCTTCCAACTTGGAGAAGCGATTCTTTTCCATCACACCGTGTATATTGAACATGACTTCATATAGGCTTCGTAAAGCCTCTGCATCGAGAATAACGATACCAGCATAGCATCACGCCATATCATCATAATATTCTTCTGCAATGTCCATCCGAATTCTGTATGAATACAAGTACAAGTTGTTTCGCAGTATACGCACAAAAATCACTAACTTTCTCCAGACGAGACATCTTTAGGTCTCGCCTGAGGAAGGAAAAGGGTTCTCTTCGTTTTCTAGATTGCTCTGCTTTCATCTCACAGCCAACTGACCATTAGTCAAGACAACTCAAAGGAATATGGCTTAGCAAGGCCAGACTAACCACACACATACACGCATCCCACAGCATCAGTGTGAATCGACTGACCCAACAAGATGAGCATTTTTTTCTTTCTCTCTCTCTCTCCTGCAGAGAGAAAGGAAGTAGACACGTTGGAGGAGCAAAAACATAGAGGAAGCCATTACTGTATCAAAAATATAGAGGATATAAAAACCCATATAATATTCTAAGCATAATACTTAAGATTGTGTATATTTGTATATAACCAATACGTATTCTTTCCGAAAGCTGCTCCTTCTCTCTGATCATCTGTAACAAAGTCGTATTGTATTTTTAGCTAGTCCTCATACATAAACCAGTTTTGTATCACATCTTCTAGTTAAGGAAATCTTTTTTTGGGCAAATGCGGCTAAGCTTCGTTTTTTTGCAAGAATGAAAAAGACTGCTACTCTGCCAGTGCCAGTCAACGAGGAGAAGAAGACCCTTGTGACAAAAAAAGGAAAAAGACTATTATTGTAACAGCTATTGATTTCTCATATATATAGAAAAAAGGGAACCGTCTGCCAGTCTGCTTTCTCCGAGATATTTACGTAAGGTTATGGGAAATGGTCAAAGGAACATAGGATAGAGACCTTTTTTGTATGTGTGGTATGGTGTAGAAAGTAGTGTCGGGTTTAGGCCTCGCACCTCAGATGTTAGAAAAGGGAGCAGCATCGACTGTCGACTGTACCTTACCTACATTTTTTATGCAATGTAACTACCACTGAGAAAGGATCCTCTCTCTCTCTCTCTCTCTATACACAGATTACAATAGTCGTGACTCGTGAGAAAGGGCTCTCTTTCACTCACTTGACTTCACCAGAGTTCGGAGGAAAAAAAGAAGGAAAAAAATTCCATTCTCTGGCCTTTTCTTCACTGACACTGGATTCAAAGCGGAATTAAACCTTCATCCAGTGAGCCTTTGGGTTTTTTTCGGTCAATTTGGCGATTTTCAAATAGAGGGAAAAAAATTTAATGAGAGTTTAGCTGCATCATGACTACAGACAAGCTGCCTCCGAGCATCACTCCAATTTTCCTTTTTTCTCCCCAACTCCTCTATTTTCATTGTAGGCTGTAGAAAGAAAGAAAATTGGAGCAGTTGCAGTTTGTTTCTTCGGTGAAAGTGAAATGGACGAGAGGGTTTTTTCACTATGGGTTTGTTATGTGATGTAATGTAATACAAAATTCAGTTAGATAGCACATCAGCTGTAAAGCTTGAATAGGCCTCGAGCACTGTAACAAAAACCTAGAAAAAAAAGAATGAATTCCCTTGTATAATTTATAAGCGTGTGCAAACACAAGTACATACATAATGTTATGAACATGGGGTGTCTAAGCCCAATAAATGATGAGGGATGCCAGCTGGGGCTCAATCCAGCCAATGAGCAGTGATCTCGGTTTGCGAGAC
>JAQFZW010004493.1:0-10180 GCA_034687055.1 Heteromurus nitidus
GATAATAAAGAATATACCTTAACTCTGATAGCTTGTATGGACAGCCATGAATTGAAGCAGAGTAGCTAAAATTGTGCCGCAGTTATAAAAATAGAGAATCGAGTGATCAAGCTTGAGCAATGTGAAGTTAACAAACGAATTAATAACTAATGAACAGCAACCGTAAGAATTGTATAATAATAATAAGCATAATAAATTTTTGTTGTTGGTAAAAGACATGCTGAACAAGAAGCGGTGGTAGTGGGATTGGACGGTTAGATTTGGAAATTGGGGATACCACAACTACTTGAGAAAATTGTTTAAAGATGTGTCACACACATTATTTTTGTAAAATGATTGAGTATTTGGCACTTACATGAAGATTTTAGTGACAGATGTCGCACGGTTTTCATTCAATCGGATTGGATCAATTCGGTTTAATGTGATTCAACCGCATTTTCGTATTTTTTTAGGGAACACAGATTTGTCAGTAAAAATTTGTTCGGCGCAGAGTGAGAGAGAGACAGACAGAGCGAGAGAGAGAGACAGTCCGCAAAGTGACGCGAGGCGGGCGGTTTTGGGGCAGAATCGACATGCATGAAATGAGAGTTTTCATACGATTTTTGATTTTTAAGATGGATGCGGAGAACATTCAAGCACAGGCCATAAGCCATCAGCGAGAAGAAATTTTCAAAAAAGAAAAGAATAATAAATATCATTAAAATTAGTTATATACACTCACCTACGTACTATACTCATTTTTGTTTGAATAAATAATTATTGTATACATTCTGATCATCAATGGTGCTCTAAATCATTTCCTTCAACATTTTATAAACATATCATTTCGTATCCCTGCGATTTTGTACGTCTCCCTGGCTTGAACATTGAACCGTTCCCAAGCATTCTACGTGTTACTTTCATCATTTTTTTTACACTTTTCCCCAAACGCACATATAGTTCCCTGCTTCCTGAGTAACACACGTCATTAGTCGTCGTTTAGGCTTCGTGAGTAAAATTCTTATTTCCGTGAATCGTGAAGTAATTCCGGCACAGAGTCAACAACAGTACTTGTTTAATATTATATGTACAATTAATTTCCTTTTTTACTTCGAGCAGGAAGTGCAAGCTTCATTTTTTTATGTGGGAATAGTACTGCGGAAACAATTAGTCTTGTTTGGAAACTTAATTAATTTTCACGGAAAAAGTTGTTTTAGTCAAAATACAGATGCAGATATTATTATTCGATGTAGCACCATTATTACTACTAGCGACTATAACATTCCGGAATGCCATTATTTGTTCAAGTTAAAAAAGAATTTGGCATATGAGCTTTAGTTGAATCAACTGAAGTTGTAAGTTTTGAATTTTTATATACACTAATTCTTAGTAACTCACGAGCAAGTACAGTGTGATGTACAATCATCAAAATCACTGGAGAATGTAAAATTGAATTTTTGGTTGATTTAAAATTGTGATTTGGAAGACTTTCAGCACACTGTCAGTGCTCAACTGTTAAAAAATATTTGTTTTTTGCAATGAATCATGCAAACTGGCATTATCCGCTAAAACTGCCATGCATTGGCAAGCAAATTGCTAAATGAATTAGATGGTTTTCAAATCGAAAACATATATAATATATACACTTGCTAAATATATCAAGTAAATAGTCTAAGAGGGAGGTTTTTTTGGTAGGTTTGTGACAAGAAAATGACACTGTTGTCAAACATTTGTATAGCTGGAATATTATGTATGAGTAGAAAAGTGAATTTGGTTAACATACTGCCAAAATAATTGTGTTATTTTTTTTGTTTGGGAAAACACCAATTAGCAAATAAAGTGGTTACAATCATGCAGCATGAGTATATATTATTGTATATATATATGGTATATATTGTCATACCAAAATGCTAGAACTTCTAAACAATGGCTTTTACTTTGAATTGAAGGATTAGTATATTACACAAATAATTTTTGTATGCAGGTTTCTATATAGAATACTTTTTGAGGGTAGATGATGTTACCTAATTAGTAAAGGTTTTCACTGTGATGTGTTAGTAAAATCACAAGTAGTAGCCCTTATAGAAAATTTTTGTTAAAAACGTTGAACATCAGTTGGCTTTGAATGAGGAAGTCTTTTAAGTCAATTTTGTTCTTGGTTAAGTTTACAGCTTCCAGTAGTTCGTGATAATTGTAAAAGATATCGTTTAAAAAGTAGTTTTGTGTTTTCTAAATTGTACATACCTATGCCACCTCTGGAATTCTACTTGTGAAAGGCTAATTTGCTTTTGGTAAATATTTAATGTTAAATAAGTTCAATATTTTGCTACTGAAAAAACTGTTGTGATGTTTGACGACATAATCATAATTGCTAATAGTGTGGATTTGTGTTTCATTGATCGATTTTTTTACTAATTAAGTGAATAACCGATACATTCGTTGGAGGTAAATAAGACGTGTATTCATTTCATCAAATAAAGGAGAAGCAACAAAAAACATCTTTGAAACGCGATGTACACAATATACATCATCCACATTTTTATGGTATGCTTGGGTACGGTGTCAAGACTCAAGACAAGTGAACCATTTTGTGTTCAAAACATAAAAAGTTTTTCTAACGGGGTGGAAGAGCTTGTTTGAATTGGATAAGGTATTCCAAGTATTAAGTTGTACAAAAAACCTATCCATTAATGTTTTAAGTAATTGGACAGGAGTATAAAATGGATCTTGTTTGGATGAGATATACGAGAGTGGTTTTCGTATTTTGTGACTGTGTCTGAAACAGCTAAGCTCGGTTATGATTATTGTTGTAGATTTAATTTGTATAAATTGAGGAGTATACTGAGTCCACATTACCTGTCCACCTTCCCCTTCAACACTTTGAAGTTCTTTCCAGTCCTCGATAGTTTGTGCCAAGTCCAACTGACAGAGTGGAATCTTCACTTCGCCGATTTGATCGTGTTTAGAAAATCGATCAAAATCAAAAATAGCGAAGACTAGAGTTTTGGCCATTAGGTCGCTATACGGCAGCTGCAAAATTGTTCAATTACAAATGGGAAACCCCCATGATTATTTTACAAAGTTGTGTTTGTGTGCAAAAGTACTTTCTTCTCAAAACAAGTGAAAGCACGGTGGGATTGGGGCTAATGAAGAAAAAGCAGCACTGCGCACAAATATTTGGTGTGAGTTGTGGCCAGGCTTCTAGACAAAGTTTTTTCTGTGTGCAAAAGTACATTTACGCATCCGAAGTGGAAAGAATTTAATCCCCTGTTCGCGACTACAGATGTGCCTATAGTTTTAAAAGAATAGCTTCACTCCGAGCTTTTCCTGCCCACACACACATAGTTCATTTTAATTCCAGTTGAAATGAAAACGGGAAAAAGGTACAAAACGGCACATCCCACTTAATATCCTTGAACAATATTTTATACAAATCATCCTGACCTTGACTCCTTTCATTTGCACTCACTCTTTATCATTTTGCAGAGGAGCATAATGGGTGGTGGAATGCATATTGTAATGTACTCAGCCGCACTGTTCATAACTTTATAATTTGAACCTTCCTATCTTTTACCTATCAGCGTCATGCAATCTTAATGAAACCTTCACAATCCCACATATGCCCAAGGCAATTTCTGACATTATCACATCAGAAAAAGAATATGCCGCAGCAAAAGAATTTCAGCAATGAGACAATGTGCTTTCACTTACAGGAGACAGATGTTTGTTTGAATTGATGGAATACAAATGGAAAAAAAGCTAACCTTGAAATTGAATGTTTCGTTGAAAATAGGATTCAGAGTCTTGCGGTGAACCTTTGTTTCAAACTTTTTCTTTTTGTCCGGCAACAGGTAAACCTTCACGTATGGATCGGATGTGCCGCCCATATCGAGGGCAGGCAGGTCTTCCGCTTGAATGGTTGTCACTTGTAAGTTGTTTGCATTGAAGTCATACTCGAGCTGAGTTGTCAGCGACACACACACAGAGAAAATATACAAAGATCGTGTTTTACAATAAAATCCTTTTTTCGTCAGTCAACACAACTGTGTGTCTTGTATATTGGCGCACAACTAAAGTCATAACGTTGAGTGCACCATTCACCATTGGCGTACATGTATGGTGAGGAGTGCGGCTGAAGTGGGGACTACATGTCTGCAAACATTTTATCAATTCAACTGGCGAATTGTAATCTGGTTAAAAACTTACTCTGTACTGCAGCTTTCCTAACTTTTGAACTTGTACTTTTTCCTCCTCTTCAGGCTGCTCTTCAGCATTCTCTGTCAGCTCCTCCATGTCTGGTTGAACCTGATAACAGAAAAGGGAGCTGACGTTTAATGAATTGATTTTCGTTGGGGAGGGAGATGAGATGGAATGGTGAAAACGGGAAGAAACTAGTTGCTCTCTGAATAAGTCTTGATAGTGTGATAAGTTATGATGAGCCAGCTTTGGTATCCAGCTCCCTGTCCCGTGTATGTACTTTACAACTTTCTCTCTAAATTAGTAAACCGTGGAGAATTCCCACTACTCCCCAATGAAATGAATGATAGGGGAAATGGACGGAATTAAAAATGAAGTGTTACTATAACAATTTGTTTCGTTTAACTTTTTGGCTTTTGGTATATTATAAACCACGTGTAAGTGCAAGAGTTTCTCACTAACATTTTTTTTGTGCTGAAGGGGTTTATACAACATTTTAATGTTCACTACTAAACAATCATTGTAGCACTGATTGCTTTCACTCCCACTTTCTACCATTTTATATAGCCAATTGTGTACGAGGCTCTCATAGAAGATGAAAATGTGGGTGGTACGTGGTTCTAATATGACATTTTAAAATTTGTCTATGCTCTTTTAGCATCGAGGAGCAAATTGAAGGCCTTCTGGTTGCACTAATTAATGAGAGTGATTAAATTACCCTGGATCATGTCACTGATTCTCTTGCACCCCAAAAACTTTCACCATAAATATATACGGTGGCCAAAGAAAAACACAGTTCAGTCTATGTCACGGAATCAAAATTTGGTCTCGCATCATAAGATCACGTGAAATTTTTAACATTCTATCCTGATCACGAGGAGGTGTTAATAAGCTACAAGATATCTACTATAATTTGTATACGAACAGTTAATAATTAACATTGTTTTTGTAAAGCATAAGAGCGAGTCCAATATTTACGAAATTCATATGACGAGTTTGGATATGGTCACCCGGTACTAGACTGATTCAGATAATTATGTTAGCGAGCATGGTACATACAATGTGCATAAAAGTGATTTTTTATAGATTTCAACTTGCCTTCTCCTTGTAAGCATTTCCTAGCAGTTGAACAGACTTGAGATCCACCGCCCCCTTCATGCCTTTCTTCGCATCCTTTGTTCTTCGCTTTCGGAAACATCGTCGAATACACAAAAAGCAGGTTACTAGAATCAATACCGCTATACCTGGAATAGTTTTGAAAAAAAGTTATACAAGTGAAACGAAGGTGTAGAAACGTTAGAACGCATCATACGAACTCCACGCTCATATATCATCACTTATTAATATGATTCGTTGTTTTCGCCCTTTGAAACCAAATACATTCTTGTTCAATCTCTCTCTCTCTCTCTCCACCCAAGCTAAAGTGGCTTCGTATTGCTGTTCAAACTTTCCCATCGCGCACACATTCAATTTTTATGTGCTCATGTAGTGTAGTCATTGTAGAAACTATTTCTGCACTACTCTCCCCTCTCCTCAAGTAAGAAACTAAATAATGAATTTCGGATAGGAATCACTAGGTGCTTGGTAGCGCTGACGTCGCAGTTCCCCTTTCTCCTATCCTGCTTTCGTCGGTGAAAAAGTAAAAAAAATACTATACACCGTACTTCCTTCACTAATAGAAAATGCAGTTTGCTTTGATTATACGAGCTCGACGGTTGTTGGACAACAAAGTATGGTGCTTCCTTGAGCTCTACATTCTCTATAACGATATAACTACATTTCCGGGCGGAAGTTGGTGATGTACTCTTGGAAATCCGCTTTTTTATTCATGGATTTCATCAACCATTCTCATCAACGGTTTCACTACAGCAACAAATACAGCCTCCGCTACAACAAGTACAACCTCGCTTAAATTTTGTCCATGTAGTTTGGAGGAGAGAGAGAGAGAGAGAGAGGTTAAAAAAGTGAATGAATGTGCTTAGAAGATTGTCTGCTGGGCGCAGTTTACTCTGCTCCGCGATCATATTTCATTTCACTGACTGTTTAGACAGAGAGTGGGAAAACGCCTTTTTACCTATAACTATAGCGTACATCCCCCACGGTGGAACGCCAACTTCTTTGCCAACTCTCCGCACAATTTCATCTCCTTTGCCCATGATGTCCTCAGCGGTACCCTTGGTGGGCGATGGCATTTGCTCTGGTGCTAAGGTTGTTGGCACATCTGCTGTTGGGTGCGAAATAACATTTACATAGGTTAAGATGGGAATTACATTTGTTTAAATTGTCATTTTGTTGTGTACTGCCACCAGTCCGCCACCTAATCTTTTTCCATAGAGTGAATGACTTACTAGGTTTAGATGATAAGACAAGTCGACGACTTGCACTCGTAGGCGCCACCGGCTCAATGATAACTTCCCCATCACGTTTTGTCCTTTTCAAGGATAGCGGCAGGAGTTTTGGTGATGTTGGAGCCATCCTGTTTGAACAATAAAAAAGCAAATTCGATTTTTATTGAGGTTGTTGCATTCAAAAAGTACAAATATGACGTAATCACATAACAACTCCGCGCTCCAACTGTGTTATATACAAATGTCTGGAGTGACATGTTCGAACAAC
The DNA here is from genome assembly GCA_034687055.1 of Heteromurus nitidus. Taxonomy (NCBI): domain Eukaryota; kingdom Metazoa; phylum Arthropoda; class Collembola; order Entomobryomorpha; family Entomobryidae; genus Heteromurus; species Heteromurus nitidus. Next base: position 6,793 of record JAQFZW010004493.1, read on the forward strand.
ATCAATGAATGTTTCAGTTTCTTTGTGGAGGACCCCTGTGGGAGATCTCCTGGCTTTTATGACTCAATTACAGCCTGCTAAGATTGCACCTCACCTGTGCCTTTTTTTCCTATGCACGTCTGCTGTTTTACTTCGTTTTAATTGTTCTTTCTCTCTCCCCTCTGACATCGAGCATCCCAACTGAGCCACTCGTGCATGAGTTCCCTACTATTCATGCTTTTTCACGCCACTCTGCTTGCTCAAGCAGTTCTTAGTACCAGCAATAAAATCAGTGGAAGCAAATCAAAGCATATACCACTTACTCTCACGGCAAATAGCTTTAATTTTCATGAACTATAAAAGAACACCAGCCAGTTGGCATCCCAGCCCGAAGAACCAAAGCCCCCTTCACAAAAAATTACATACACATCCCGTATATGGAAAGTTCAGCCATACATAACAGCAATCTCGGTAAAAGCAAACTGATCTTATCCTGAGGCAGCATTCATTGCATAAATTCATTTGTATGGTAATAATAATGTTAAATAGGCATATGAAATGAATTAGTGAGTCTGAGTCTAGTAATGAATTACTTTCCAATCTGCAAGAAGTGTGAAGCTTTCCGACAAAAGTAATAACCACTTTTCTGGCTTCGGGTCCTGGTTACATTCATTTCCAGTCAATTTATTGTTAATTAACATTTCTTCAGGGATACACATGCCATAAATGTTCAGTGTTTACCGTGAAATGAGGCAAGGTTTTTTCCAATGGAAGCGTACAAATTGAATAACGAAAGTGAAAGTATGTATCTACATTGTTATTCATACTTTCACTTATTGCACACATTTTCCCAAGTGATCGGAAAATGAAAAAAGAGATATCTTTTTTCAGTTCTCAATATTCTTCAACGTATATGTTTAAAGTGAGCATTGTCATGCCACGTGTGCATTTCATGACCACAGCAACAGCCTGCTGAACAGTGGATGGTGTAAGTGGGGCATATCTGTGAAAGTTTTTATTAAACTCGTTGCTCATTTTTTTGTCAACCCTCTGTTCTGCCAGGTTCTATTAACTCAAACCACTCACAATCAGAGGAAGTGTAAAAATAGACAAAAACATTCGCACATTCATACACCACCATGTCATATACACTCGCTCATCCACGCAGATACCTGTGCCATAGTGCCACCAGGACAGCTTAAGGAGCTATACGTACGTGCAATACCAAAAAGGGTGTTCACAACTACTGCCACATTGAGACTGGCAAAGCAGAAGGTGACAAACAAGGGAAGACAGAGAGAGAGAATGGTACGGGCTTTCGACTGTGGCAAATATTGATCGCCCACAATCTTTCGGCATTGGTTCCCACTCCGTTCCAACGTTCCAAGATCCCTTGGCATAAAAAAACGTAGATGTGTTTTCGTACCTACTTCCTTATTGAGGTGGAAGAGTGGAAGAGAGAAATACTACACAGTTTTCCCCGTGATAAACGGAAGGAAAATGTTGTGTCTTCAACTTTCCCCGTTCATCTCTGTCCATCCGTTTGGCCCCGTTTTACGCGTCGCTGGATGAACCAACAATCAATGACTCTCCTTTCCAGACTTTCCTCTCTCTCTCTCCTCTATTGCCTCGAAAGATGATAAAACGTTGTTCGCTCCTAACATTATCGCGCTCTGTAAGTGCCTCTTAGAAGTAGCTGGGAGATTTCATTAGAATCAATTTCAACGACATTCCACCTAAACATTTTAAAGCAAGGTATATATAATATGTATACGTAAGGCTGAGCGTTGATATTTATTTTTCATAAGGTGAGTCCAACTAACACATGTACATCCATTATAAACCTTGTAGCAAATTGATGCTAAATTATTGATCATGTAAGTGTTATGGTGCGCTTTCCTTACAATATTTGTAAGGTACTACACCACTGAGAATAGTACAGCGACAAAATTACGTCAATTTGTCAACGAGCGCAAGGCCCAGCAAATTTAACGAACAGATCATATTGCCCCAGTAGTTCTCCCTTGAAGCAATGAATGTACATATTTGTATATAATATATGAAGTGTGCAGTTACATGTTACAGCTTTGACCATATATATAGAGAGAGAGAGACATTGCGAAAGCAAATGTAAACAGAAAAATCAAGGAGCAAGTTGTGCCATACCAATTAATGATGGATTGGATATGGCATTGAATCTTGTGTGCGTGGTGTGCACACAGGTTTCCACTTACGGGTCCAGAGGTCTATCAACACATTTCCATCAGCGAGTCGTCTTCTATCTAATTCTCAAGCCTTTTCAGCACGAAACTGTGGGAACCCCGCCTTAATTCTCGCAGCCTTAAAGAAAGTATTCAACAGCGGAAATGCACTTACGAAACTCTTGAGTTGTGTGCCAAATTTCGGAAATGGAAGATGAGGTACTTGTGAAATCTTGAGATTCAGATCTATACGGCAAGTCAAGAACTCCATGATCCTATATACTTTCTATGTATTTATTATATGCACATGGATGTATATAAGCATTTTATATATATAGATTTAGACTTTTTTGAGAAGACACCACTCATTTTTATCTCGGGAAATTTCTCTCCTCGATTTATTTACGTGATTTTCCAAAGAAAGAGTACCGTCTAATCGATCAGATTAGCTTTTTTGCAAAAAAAGAAGAAGATTTAATGTTTCGTCAACGATTACGAAATTACAAGACAGGATTCCAGTAGTGTACGAAATTAATTAAAAGCACTTGAGAAGTCAGTGTGATTTAACAGGTGTTGGTAAAAAACCGAGACTGGAAGCCGCTGGATGTCAAACCGTGGTTCCTTTTTCACTCGAGAATGTTCAGAACTCAGAAGCAAGGATGAAGATCGCACATAGGTAATTTTGTACATGGTAACTTCGAAATAACTACACCACAGGGAAAATTTTCCCAAAGCAATTACATGTAGACGATACTAATACCGTTTGAAGTTGACTTAACAGGCCAGTATCCGAATTTGAAGGGAAGGAATATATCGAATGCGGGATCGTGATCGGAATAATATAATACGGGAATTTTGCTCTGTTGCTAAACTTCGTTGTGATAATGTTATTTTAATAATTGAATGGATACATAAATATATAATGTAAAATGTAATTCTTAATGGCAACAGATCTTAAGGTTAAACCATGTCTGACATAGGCGTCTAAATAAACTGACATTTCAGAGATTTTTTCATTTTATTTTTGATATGAATGCGCCATCTATTACTTGTGTTAAATATAAAGTAAATTATTCTTAACTGACACGGAAGGCTCAGTTTATACGTCAAGTTCTTTACAAGATTTTCATTGAACTACTCTCGAAATGTGAATGTCATTGACACAAGATTGGAGCACGGTTGTTCGGATGAAAGTTGAATGAATTGTG
>JAQFZW010004494.1:0-10179 GCA_034687055.1 Heteromurus nitidus
ATTTCATTATACTCCAAAATGGAATGGATGGTCGGGGAAAAAACGCTACACCTTACACTTGGTAATTGTTAGGCGCATAGCGAAGGCGAAGCACACTCTCTCTCAACTCAACCCAACTCACTGGTACATACATAAAATGCTTAACCCTTTCCCCATATATCCGAATCCAAGTGCTGACCGGAGAAAATGCTAGATACAATATTATTGTTGTAGTCGTTTTTACTGTACTTTTTTCTCTCTTCTTCTTCGTCTAAAAAGTACACCTTTTGGTATCCCTATGCTACGGCAACGAGTGACAATCACTGCTGAACAGAAGAAGAGGAGGACGACGAAGAGGAGAAATATATATATTTTTTATAGATGCGTGTTTAAGGCCGAGCCTATTTGAAAAATCTGTGTGCACATACATACATTCCTCGCTGAGAACAAGTGTATGAAGATGGAGGATATAGAGGATTGAAAAGAAGGTGTTATATAACGAGTTGGAGTAGTTTATATACATCCCCACAATATCCAATCTTCCCTTAAACAACTTGATGTTGTACATGGGTAAAATATCAATATAAAATTGTAGATATAAATATATAGTTTTTATATCTTCTGCTCCGTTGAAAGTCTCTCTTGACTAGGCCACTACACTTGAAGAAGGGGAAAAAGAAAGATTATTATTTACCGTCAAAAAATATATATACTTTTCACAAGGAATAAATATATGTGGATATATATGGGTTTTTTGTTGTGTGCCAGTGGAACTCACAAAAATAATCGTAATCATAATAATAATCATATTTTTTACAACATGTCAAAATAATAGTTGCGATACGACACACTACTCGCCTCCCCTCGAGCAAGTAACGAAAGAAATAAAGGAAATGTGTGGAGGAGAGAAATTTTTTCGTAATTAGAGGAAAATATTAACGATTTTCTCCCTGAAAATTTATTTACGGTTGAAAGTGAGCTCAAAAACTAGCCGAGAGAAAATAATTATTCATTAGTAGTAAAAAGTTTGTTAATGTGTGGGAGAGTTTGTTCCGGTGATTGGTGGTGTCACAAAGAAAACGTAAAATATAAATGGTGTTGACACTGGGCAGACTTTGACCGTGATTTGTCCACATGTGTGAGGAACATTAGGGAAGTTGGAGAGAAAGGCAAATAAATGATATCGGAAGCTAAGGTTTTCTTATCACCATCATGATAAGGAAAGTGAATATGGTCACATTAGTCATCAGTCTCAGTCGGTGGATGCATGATCGGTGACCTCAACAGTGTGGACGATTTATTATAGTTTTTCGTGGTTGAATGAATCATTTCAATGACACATGACACACATCAAGAGTCTGATCGTGAGTGACGCGGACAGGAAGGAAGAAGGATCATTCATCATTTGACTGGGATTTGTGTTGACATTTTTGTCACTGCTGTTCCAAGAAATATGACATAATTATTAATTCACTCAAATTGTCCACCGCAAACTCGACTTGACTCATTTGTCTCCAAAAGGAATTTGCCAAAGAATCTTCGACTGGGATTTTTGTAATTAGTTGAGAAAAAACTGTCAACTGTTAATGGTGGACGAAAATAATATGTAACTCTGAAGTGTGAACGTAGTTTCTTAGAGACTTCCAGCGTCGGTTTGTTTCCATGACTTTTGAACCCGAGGAGACAAATACAAAATAGCTAGAGCGTGTTTAAAAATAGCTTTTTTGAGGGGACGAACGAAGAGGAAATCTCGTAAAACATTTTGCAGTGATTTGTTTATTCGGTTTGGTAAGCCACATTTTATTTTTACTAATTGTCTTCAAGTTTGTTAGTAAAACCTTGACACTTGAGAGTTTCTACGTGTTTGTGCTTTAAATGTAACTTTAAACTATAAGATTTGATTAAGTACATCCTTTAGAATGTAAGGTCTAATTGATTTGTAAAAGTACAGCTCAGATTTTTAAAGAATATTCCTAACAATTAAAGGTAGACACACGTTTTTAGCAAGACTTCGTCAAGATGAACAGTGCTTCACGAAGTGAGAGTCCTGTTCCATCATCATGTGCGTCACTGAATGGGTCAGCTTCCGGGGCTGGTACAATCCTTGATAATTGTGTGTAAGTGTGCTTTGCAAGGCGTCAGGATACGTGTAAAAACGCCACCGCAAATAATACCAATTTCAATGCTCGGTCTTCTTGTCACTTGTGGCGAACCTTCTTTGTTGTGTGATGATGTCTGTGTGAATGTGTTTACTTTTACTTTATGATGCCTTATCATTTTTATCGCTCTTTCTACTAAACTTATCGATGATGTAATATCAGTTTTTTTAGTTTATCTACTTGAAAGCGCCATTTCCTTTTCTCCCTTGTTTTATCAGCAACATGTATAATTTGGAATGAATGTCAAATGTGGGTGTGGATATATTTATACTATTTTCAGTCGGGAATACTTGAATAATTGACATAAATGTATTTTTTGTCATTTGTTTCCCAACCGATATTTATGTTGACTCACTGTCCTTCACCTTGACGGGTAAAAATACATACAAAAAATATATACAACACAAAAATAAATCTGTCAATCGTAACATTTCACGACACGACACAACAACCCTTCACCATCGCCACCTCCAACCTCCCACCGACAGTGTTGTAAGTAGACAAGTAACAGAGCAGAGACAGGAGCGCGTTGTCACACGGACGGAGGTCACCTCACACAGGTCACCAATTGCTCCTTTTCAAAACCACTTTTCACTCTAAATTGTAAACTAATCTTTCTTTTAGCTAAAAAAAATACTTTACTGTCTTAATCTTTCTCTTGTGTCTGTAGCTTTCACTCTCTTTGTTACGAACATTGTAATACAGTAACACGTTTACCTTTGACCTTCTTTGTAAACTCTTCATTAGTCTTGTCTGTGGGAGCAAATTAACTTCAAAAACTTTTTACATTTTCGCCATCTCGTCTCGTCAGTACTAACTTCTCTTCACATCTCTAAACGTCTATTTTGATAAGTATTATTTTTAAAAATTATATAGTGGCCTGCCCGAAATTAGTGTGTGTCGTCCTTTACTATTTTTGTTATGTTTTGTTATGTAATATTTATTGTTTTTGTAGCGAGTAGAACGAATTAAATATTTATTGTGTTATCGATTTAAGTTTATAAATATGAATTATCATAAGTTGTAAGTACTTTATAGCGATTATCGTATTAAATATTTCCATAAGTCGATCGATATTCATATTCATTATTGATATTCAATATTCTTAATCTGAAAATTCGCCTCGAGTATTGTTTGTGCTATCTCTAAAACTCGGCGTTAGGCGATATTATTGAGAAGACTATTTTGTAAATGTAGTTATCAATCTCTATACACTTTCTTACAGTTAAGCTATAATGAATAATAATTACGTGATATTGTGGACATGGACATGATTATATTGCAATCCTGACATGAGGAAAAATAGAGAATTAATGTGAATTAATTGCTGGATTTTGCAGGGGAAAAGGTCTGGTGAATGGATTCCACACTACGGGCAGATCTGGATTATCTTTGTCACGCGGGGTTGGTCTCGTCGGCTCAAACGGTTCGCTCACCCTCCACAACCGCTCGAATTCCCTTGTGAGTAACCGACCAGCGGAAGAACTTGTTCAGCCTGGCGACCGTGTTGGTTTGCCACCTCTACTACCATTTAACGAAGGACGAGGTCCTGGAGCAAGTGCAGTCTCAAACACTGCCAGTTTGGGAAGAGTGTCGAAACAGCAGCTGACCACAACGACAATCACTTCCTCGTCATCCTCAACAGCTCGCACGACGACGACAACAATTCAGAAACGAGGACAAGGCGTTCCCGTCGCCGCAGCGTCTCCTCTTGTAGACTCCCCAGGGGAACGAGGTGGAGGTGCCACCGTGGAAAATCACAAGCACCACTTGTTGCAGATGGGCCCTGATGGTCAGCCAATGGACTACAGCGGAGTACCTCGACCAAATCAAGTGACTGTACCTGGTCCCGATTATGTGCCCTCTGGGGCGGCAGCATATGGGACCAATCCGCGCACTCATTTCCAACCTCCCACCAATCCACCCACCGAACATCCACCATATGACCCTGCCATGGTTCAGGACATGGCAGGGTCATATGTGTATGCCAGCAGAGGTGTGCCACCCGATCCTGCAGGTATGTGCAAAATCCCTTGTTTCCTAAGTAGTGTCCAACGTTTTGTTGTTGTTGGTAGACTGCAAATTTTTTTTGTAGGATTATAGTTTTTAATTTTTTGGTGTGTTTTGTTTGTTTTTTATTTTTTTATTTTGTGCACTTGTTTGTCCTGCTTTTATTGCTGTTGTGCACTGTCGTAACGGTCACCTAAGTAGAACGTCATTATGTAAGTCATCATGGAGGAAACGACTATGCAGCATTTGGAGACTACGAACATTATCCAGAATATGATGATCATCAAATGGGGGTTGACGGCGGCGGAGGAAGCCGAGGGGGTAGCTATCATCCGAATTACCACCATCATGGTGTTTTTGCGGAGCATGGTGCGCCCAGTCCTCAGTCTCCATCCGACAGATCCAACTCGCCTAGTCTTCCTCCTGTGACACCACGATCTGCCAAAAATTCAGGTACCCCACTGAAAATCCGCGAAATAACCAGCAAACAGGGAGGGAGTGTCCCCATTGTCAACACTTTTTCGCTTTGCTTGTTTTTTTAAAAAAATTAAAAACGTCACTCTTTGTTTTTATGAATATTGCTTCAGTATTCACATTTTCAAAGGCTGTTCTTTAAAAATACAAAAGTTTTAAACTTCAAATTATAATTTGCATTTTGGCTAATTTTATCGATCGAACAGAATACTTGAGACAAGCAGGAGGCTATGTCGCAGCTCCTGGGTACGAAGAGCTCGAAGGAGGGGCCCCCAGACCTGACTACTTGTCAACTGCTCCAAGTAATTCGCACGCCGGCAACTATGGTAAGCCCAGAAACATACTGCTTTTACTCTAGAAAGTTTGCAATGTAGCTTGTATGGTGAACGTAGTATTTAAACAAAAGTCGAAGAAGTTTGATTTGTGATCGTCACCGTAGCGCAGCTAGATACTCTAGGGATCTACTTCCCTGCTTGAGTAGTTGTCGTTGTCAGTGTGATATTTTTGTTTGCCTTACTTTTGTATTTATGTTGCGTAACTGATTGTATGTAAAAAAACTGGTAAAACTTAGCAGGTGTAGGGAACACATCACATTATGGAAATCTCCCAGTTCGCTCCTTCCTCTATCCTGAGCAAAACGATGGTATGATGGTCATGGGAGGGAATAACGGAGGTGGAGGTGACTACGGACTAGATGGGTCAGTGGGTCGTCCTTCTCCCCAACTGCAAAATGCAGCTTCGTCCTCCTCCCACTTGCACAATCACCTCCACCATCAACACCAGTCATCGTCGCCGTCCATTGGAATTCCAGCAGTGTCAAATAGTAACAGTAGCATGATGCACGGGATGGGAGGATCCGGGAGCAATAATGGGATTGAAGGTCTTCCCATGCCAAATAATAATTCGTACTTGATGACGAACAATAAGCATTTTCATCATCCCGCTACGACCTCATCCAGTTCTCTCCTGCATGATGAGCAGGAGGCTTCCCCTTCCAATTCCAACCAGCATTTAATTGTCAGTGCGGGAACATCGTCGCCAGGTTGTCCATTGTCCATTGTTGTTGCATAGGGGTTTCCTAAAAAAACAATTTCTTTCGTTGGTTGTGGTTTGGGCCGTTGTTGAAAATATAGTTGCTTTGTTACTGTCTCGCTCTCTCGTGAACTGTCCATAGTCTTGCTTTCAGCTCGAAAAGACGTTTTGCTTTTTGGTAGCACGTGGAAATGGGTGAAACGTGTGGTTTCGCAAATATCTAATTCTGTCTATCGAAGTGGCGCTAATGTTAATCTTTTTTGTTGTTTTTGGAATGGTAGGGGTAAGATGGCGAGACCCGGACCTTCACGAAGTAATTCAATTCCTGGGCAATCCAAATCCCGTGGTAAAGGCAAACGCGGCGGCCTACTTGCAGCATTTGTGTTACATGGACGATCCTGTAAAAGCGAAAACGAGAGCTCTAGGTGGAATCCCGCCACTTGTAGCCCTGCTCAATAACGACCAACCCGAAGTTCATCGGAATGCTTGTGGAGCTCTTAGGTAGAGTGGATAGCATTTTTAAATACACCAGGAAATTATTAAAAATGTAAGAAGCATGTTGAGGTTTTACGCAACGAATATTTTGATGATATCTAGGAATTTGTCGTATGGCCGTCAAAACGATGAGAACAAGAAAGCAATCAAAAGTGCTGGAGGAATTCCTGCATTGATTCGTCTGCTCAAACGTACTGCTGACAATGAGGTAAAGGAGCTGGTCACGGGCGTTCTTTGGAATTTATCGTCATGCGAGGTAAGGCGAAAGCTACTTTCGGAAGAGTGAGATGATGTTGTATTATTTGTGTGTGGTTTTTATTATTATTGCAATGCCATATTTTTATCTATAAGCAGGAGTTGAAGAAGGCGATAATCGATGATGCCATGGTAGCTCTGGTCAACATTGTAATAATTCCGCACAGTGGCTGGGATCGTAGTTTAGCCACGGGTTCCGCATCCTCCGCCAATAATCCAAGTCACATTCCCGACGCTTGTTGGTCAACTGTCTTCAAGAACGCGTCTGGCGTGCTGAGGAACATCAGCTCAGCAGGCGAGTATGCGAGGAAGAAGCTGCGCGAATGTGAAGGTCTCGTCGAAGCCCTGCTCCACGTGGTGAGGTGTGCCCTCTCCAGAGCGGACATTGACGACAAGAGCGTGGAGAACTGCGTGTGTATCCTTCGCAATCTGAGTTATCGGTGTCAGGAAGTGGAAGACCCCAACTACGACAAGCATCCTCCACCAGCGCAAAGTCGAGCATCTGCTCCACAAGCAAAGGGTGAAAATGCTGGTTGTTTTGGCGCGAACAAGAAGAAGAAGGATAGTGCAATGGCGACCTCCTCCCCGAAAGAGTCCAACAATGTAGTCAGCAGCACGGGGCCATCTGCGAGAGGTGGCCAAGGTCCTGGTGGCAAGTCAGAACCTATTCGTGGAATGGAGCTTCTTTGGCAACCCGAAGTTGTCCAAGCATACCTCGCCCTTTTGTCCAATTGCTCGAATCCAGAAACTCTGGAGGCGGCGGCAGGTGCAATACAAAACTTGGCAGCTTGCTACTGGCAACCAAGTATCGAGATCAGAGCAGCTGTCAGGAAGGAGAAGGGGCTTCCTGTTCTCGTTGAACTTCTTCGAATGGAAGTTGACCGCGTCGTTTGTGCTGTCGCCACTGCCCTTAGGAATTTAGCGCTGGATCAGCGAAACAAAGAACTTATTGGCAAGTATGCCATGCGAGATTTAGTACAGAAGTTGCCCTCTGGAAGACCGCATGACCAAGGCACCTCCGATGACACAATCGCTGCTGTCCTCGCCACTCTTAATGAAGTTATCAAAAAGAATGCAGAGTTTTCGAGGTAAGCCAGCTTCCATTGACGACAATTGCGGTGTACCGCCAAACAAAAAATTACAACCTTTAATTTTTATTAGATCACTAATGGAAGCGGAAGGGGTTGAGAGACTAGTGCAATTGTCGCAGCAAAAGCGACGTTACTCAAGCCGCGTAGTGAAGTTTGCGTCACAAGTGCTGTATTCAATGTGGCAGCATCAAGAGCTCAGGGAAGTTTACAAGAAGGCGGGCTGGAGTGAGACAGACTTTGTAAGTAAGGGCATGACAGGGAGAAGTGGTAGTCCTAGTGGCCCCGGCGGCTCCGGAAACGAAGCTTCCTCAGCCGGCTCTCCCGTCAATGCCAACTCAACGCTAAATAGACCGATGGCCAGTCAAAGTGGAACTCGTTACGAGGACAAAACGATGCAGCGAGCTCCGAACAACACCGCGCCGAAAAGCCCTCCACCATCGTACTCTCAAGGAGAACAAGTTCCATTGGCAGATATGCCTTACCCTGATGGTGGCTCGCATGCACCCATCCCACCCGGAGCGTTTAGAATGTATCCCTCTCAACCCGTAAGTCCCCACCTCAATTCGCTAATCATTTAATCTCTTTTCTACAACTGCAACCCTTTCTCTATCTTCGGTCTGCAACTAAACAAAACAGTTTGTCGTTTTCAATAACACGCGAATATTTCAACAGATTTTTCATGATACTGATCATTTACAGAATTATTTTTTGAAAGGGAAATCTCGACTTTTAAAGGAAATGTTTGAGTGTGTGTTTGTTTGTTGTCTCACCGTTTTAATGAATTTTTACTGACACATTTCTTCTTGTGTAAATTGACTTGACGCTATACAGCCGGGACAGTAGACTTAAATGGAGTGGAGACGAAGATGGAGTGGCAACAATTAATTTCAACCCTGAGCGTAAATATGTGGCAGTCAACTCTGACAACCTTGTCCTTCGTTCTCTTCTTATGTTCTTCTTTTTTTTCTGCACTCACTTCCACTTTCTTTAACTAGTCTTCTTCTTCTTCTCGATGAAAAAGTTTGTTGGCGGAGCAGCACAAGGATTCAATGTTGGTGACACACACGTCTCAACCGACTTGCCATGTTATTTTGTGAAAATCGAAATAGTGATTTGATTCGATGGTGATGGTTGTGGTATAAATGGGACGAGACCGTGTTTCACTCACTCAGCAATTCGCAGCTCGGTTTGTCACTTGTCATTGTCCATTAATTAAGCTTTACAAAATTCACATTGTCATTCTCTCCTCGCACATTTGTAGGTAGTGTTTTTGCGAGAAAAGGTGCTGTTTCTTTCACTCGTGTCGTCTGAACTTTATTTTACTTGCTTTTAATAATTTTGGTCGTGTCTCATGTGGGCTCCTTGATTCGACAGAGGATAGCCCTTGAGTAGTCGTCTTGTGTGTAGTTGTGTATGTTGTCCAGAATATTTTATTTCCATCCACACCTTACTTTCTTTGTATCTGCACTAGAGTACAATAGAACAATAGAATTGGTTCGAGTGTAGGAACATAATAAATTAGTGGTGTGCACTAGACTTAAATCGTACTGATAGCTGTAACTTGAACTATAGTAGCCCTTCACCTGAAATACTTAAGGTGTACGCTTGAGATGTGAATGCGATTGTGGTAAGATTGTGATGATGAATATTCTTGGAATATTGGTACAGTTTGCATGATTTTTGTACGGTTCTCTCGACCATCAGCTATTGATGTCAGACTAAATCGTAAAAATAAATAGTGATGATAGTTGCTGCTCTTACTCTTTCGGGGTTGAGCTGAATTTTGAGAATCCGTGTAGTTGTGTCAGTGTTCTTGGTACTGGTATATGCTCCCTGGAATGACGAAGATTATGAGTATAACTTTGTGGAAGACAGAAAAATATTAAGCATGAGTCGCATGACATGTAAATATGAGTGGTGATGAAAAAGTGAATCGTAAAAAATTGTAGTCAAAAATATTAGTTCGATATAAAATATTTATATATGTGACCTCAATTCCCCGTTTCTTTACTATATTCCCAGCAATGTTTCTCTTTTTCTACATTAACTCTGAAGAGAAAATGCCGCGATTGTAATAAGTGATTGTTTTGCAATGTTTCAGCTAAAGCCAGGCGAGCCTTTATACGCACAAGTGAATCGTGAAAAGAAAAAGAATCGTCACTACGAGGGGAACCATCATCACCCTGGCAGTTATCCCAGAGGCTACACGTCCAGTCCGTCTGGAGGTGAAGTTCACTGGCAAGAGCCAAGTAACTCAATTTCTGTCGAACATCTCGCCAACAACGCACCCGGTGGCGACTCATGGGTTTGATAAGCGGTTAATCTCCTCAACAGTTTTTCAACAGAATGACGAAGAAGAGAACAATGTCTACAGAATATTTTTTAATAATTTAAAACGAGGACCTTCATCATCAGGAAAGGAACACGTCGTCTTCTCGTCCTTCCACAAAACAAAATGAGTATATAACAATCATCATCTTCTTGAAACAAAAGAGTTCTGCTTCCCAACGGAAAACAAAATGTGCAATTTCAATTTTGTGTGTGTGTGTTGTGCTGATGTGATGTGAACATTTCTTCTATAATTAATTAATTTTCAACCAGATATGTTCGTGCACATTATTTATTTCGTAGTAGTGCACAACTCCTCCATTCCCCTTTTTATAATCTAACTTATCGCCACTTGG
>JAQFZW010004495.1:0-10178 GCA_034687055.1 Heteromurus nitidus
TTGACACCCCATTCATTCCTTTTCTCGAAAAAAAAGTAGTGACAGGTTGTGCATTGTTTAAGGTAATTCGCCAGTAATTTAAGTAATACAAAATAAGACCGAACATGCAATTAACTATATTTATATATTATGTTCTGTTTACAAATATCTTTCTGAGATCGCCTGTGAATGTGTTGACACTAAACTATTAATATTTCGACAATTTTCATGAGGTACAAAAGTTTAAATGAATAAAATAAATTAGTAAGAAACAATACACAGGAAACTTTTAGTCAATCACTGATAAAAAGAGGATACACTGACCCATAAAAATATTTAAAATTGTCCATTTCTGTATAAAAGAGTAGAGGATAATCGATAATGTTTAGTCGGTGTTGTACCAAATGTACTTTTAAAAGTATTTATAAATAAAATGTGCAATTTAAAAGAGCAAGTAGAACTGACCTGAGAGCCAGTCACTTTTTCAATCTGCAACTTGTCGCACCTGTGTGACCACGTACCAAAGCAGATGTGTTAAAACAGAACATGCAAAAAGATGTCATTTTAAAACTGAAACTGAGTCAGAAACTGAAGTAATACCGCACTGGCATACGGAATGGAAACCTAAAAGGCATTGTGCAAATACTTTCTGTAACGTTGCTGCTAACTAATTGTAAATTAAAGTTCGTTTCAAGAGAGCTCGTTGTCCTGTCCTGATAGTCGTCTTCTACTCATCTTATGCGTCGTCGTTGTGAATGTTGTCAAGAATCTTCTGAATCTGACTTCACAAAGCTATCAAGTCATCTTACTCCGTAAGTCTTGAATCTGGGATCCGGCGAAATGCAGCCCTGAAAGTTCCTGCCCGAAAAAATTAATAATTATCCAATCAAATTCAGGCTACACATCGGTAATAACAGGGTGATTATGAGCTCTTCTAACTGAACGAACGGGATTAGTGTTGTCGTGGTGGACCAGTGTCGCCCAGAGGTCGGCTACTCCCTCTGAAATTAACAAGAATAATTTCATGTAGCACACATCATCAATATGGGCGTGGAAATATAGATCAGTTAAACAGATTTTTGCTTCATTACCAGCGCTTTGGTTCATGCTCTCTCGCTTGAGAAGCGATATAAGTTTGGAGAAAGTCGCCCTTGAGTTTCCAACTTGGGTCACCCATGCTTCTAATGTCATCATGATAGCGTACTCATATCCCCCAGAAAAGCTCATTTCTCTCTTAATGTCCATCACGGTACTTGGCATCAGAGTCATTGTATTTGCAAGAAAGGTCCAATGAGAGAGCACCCTGGAATGGCGTTGCAAAATACGGGTGATGTCCCTGACATGATCAGCAACTTTAGAAAATAATAATAATGCTTTTTAATAATGGAATAGGGTAATTAGTAAATATTTTTCTATTGTCAGTGCACTTACTAGACATTTCCGGTAGATTTCTAACGTCATTATTATTGCCTCTGCCTGCGAACATTCTGGGATTATTGCCGTTGCCCATATCATTTTCCATCTGCCTCGCTATCCATGCGTACGATGGCTTCAACGCATCCACAAACTCTTGCATTGCATCTCCCCCTCTGAAATCATATTTAATACGAATCATTTTCAACTTTAGTTACACAAGATTTCAGTATGTTCAATTAATCTACGGTATTAACTTACCTCGTTGGCAAAATGCAAAGCAGTTTCTCCATCTTTTTCCTCTCCGTCGGGCCACTCTCGATCTCTGCATGCATTTCCATTGTGAGAACAAATTTGGAAATGAGATGTGGGGAAATGGCAGAATACATGACTTCCAAGAGGCTGGAGTAATTCCTCTGAAGTTTCTCCCGGTCCCGGGAATCCATTCGTCTTTTGCTGGGAGAGCTCTACTTCCCTCCTCCTTTTACTTTCTCCTTGTGCTTTCACCATGCGCATGTGCATGAAACTCTTCACCTCCACCACTACGCTATGGAGGGGCCGTCGGCTTCTTGTGTAGTGACAAGTTCACAAAGTCAAGCGCTTAAGTCTCTGTAAATTGTAAATAGACGTGTGAACAAAATTTCCATTTCATATACGACATAATGCATGAATTAATGAAAGGATTGAAACTTGGAACATTCAACATTGATCTCGCTCGCTAAATACATTTTATGCATTTTTTATGTGCATCATGATTTGAGAGAACGGTATTTGTGCGCAGATCGCACTTTATTGCAAGCTTCGTATTGCATTTTTGGCGAGTTGGATATTGCATTGCAGACGTCACATAACATAAGAACACAAGAACATCAGCTCATCGTATGATACAATACAATAAACATTAAAAAATAACATTTCATTTTTGTGAATGATTTAAGGGAATAGGAGAAAGTTCAAGTAAAATATCCAAATATCCTACAACACTTTTACTCTTGCATGCACAAAAAGGACAAACCCATACTATTCTCAAGGTATCCTGCACATATACACAGGTAGACACAATAATAACTGCAGATAAAATGCTTCACATTGGATTGAGGTACACAGCTGAATTTTATTCCCAACTTTCATAATAATTAAGACAATTTAATGTTTTACCTTCGGATTAGTTCGGATCCATTTGTCATGAATTTATTTTGTTGTGCGAGTCACAATTCCAAGCCCCGTGCACCGTGCAATCCAGAGAGATTCGACACAAGCACACAAGTTAAACTTACACACTTTCAACAATTAACACCCAAAAAGCTTGATTTAAAACCTTGTCAGAAACTTCTCAACCCTCCGCACTATATCCTAAAAGTGTCCAAATATAAATCAAGCTATGAATTGGCTTAAAATGGTTAAAAACGCGAGATTGGAGATTTAAAAAACAAAAATATGAAATATTCCCTGGAACACAACACAAACACAAGGCAGTCCCAAAAGAACATGCTAAATTTTATTATCGAGCATGAGCTGAAACATAAAAGGATTGCCTGAGAGAGAAGATGAAGTTTTTTTTAGAGAATTATGTTGAGATCAAGTTATCCACAACATATTATCGCATTACGCGAATCATCAAATTGCACAGCAGCGTAGATATGTATATGTATTTGTATATACCATTTCATTTCAGAGATTTTAGTGACGGACTTGACTACATCTTGACTAGCAAGTGTGAGTATATGCGGCAGGATCAGACATACATTGTGAAGGGGTATCAAGTAAAAAGAAAGAGGGACAATAATAACAAAGGGTTACTGCAACAAGTGCTAGTGCATATAACATACATGAGCGTGTGAGCTTGAGCATACATACACAAAAGTACGCATAAAAAATGCATAAAGCACTTCAATAATGCACTTCGGCTTCATGGATGCAGTTTCCAAGCTATTTTCTTAGACAAAAGGCTTCATTCTGCCACACGTCTTTGTTTTGGTCCGAGAAAATTATATGAAACTTGTAAGAACGATCCCGATCTTTCGTATTCCAAGATAAGATGCTTTACAATGATTTGTTTTTGTGGGTTTGCTCAGATTACAATGCTTCCAAAGCGAGGTTATACGGTTTATATGCTTTGGTATATGCGAATACATCCGGCTTAATATATATCTCAGTTTTCAAAATTTTATTGGGAAACGGTGTGTAAAATATTTACAAGAAACAGACTAGAGTAACATTTTTCATTATCTTTGAACAAATTTAATCAAGGGAACAATAATTGTAAGACATTCTTGCAGACATCGTTAGCTTTTCGTGTGCCTTCTCGTAAGTGTCACTATTTTTGTATTTTTATACCTAATGTATATAGGGTTACAGAATTCCAAATTTACTAAAAACGGGTTTTCCGCCATGACCAAATACTTAGCTATTCGCATCCGCATAATGAGCCATTTGAAAGTTGACCAAATTCTACTTTCTGCATTACATGATTATGCTACCATACTTATGTATAAATTTGTGATTAAAAATTAAAATAATTTTAAAGATTGTTTAAATGGTTTGAATTTGGACAAGAGTTTGTTCGTTCGGAAATGAATTTACGGTAGTTTGAATATAGCAGTAGGAGTTAAATAACACTACCTAAATGCAAACTGTACCAAAAATACTTAGTAAAAGAAAGTGAAAGCATAAAAATATTTATCAATTGTGCAATCATCTTCCTCCACCTTCTTCCGGATTTGAAGCTCCAGATAGCAGAACGAGAAGAGCGACGGGTACTATGTACATCCACTGCAATAATTTGTACAAAAGAAAAGAGATTTTTAGGAATTGTGTTAATTAGAAATGTTTAAAGCATTAATATTTTTTGTTATGTAAGATTAGTTAAGACAAGAGTAATTATTATTTCTCTCTTGAGTCTCTTGATATAAAAATATAAAACCGCTTGTATTACAAAAGTTGAGTATTTTGATAGTTGCATTGAAATAATCACAGTCCAATAATATTGAATATAGTTACTTATTTGTATAAAAATATCGCTTGGTTCTTTCTTATGAAAATACGAAATCTACGCATCGGGTGATATAAAGCTTTTGAGCTATTATCAGCTACGCATGTACTGTACCGTGATACAAAACCTACAGCTATTTAATACTAACTGAAGGAATTGAGGTTAATTCCTCCAGTATCAGTGCCGTCCGAGTTACTGTTCTCAGAACCTGGCCAGCCCATAAACATGACCTGAACACTGAATATAAGAACACAGAAGAGAATGAAGAGGATGAAATTGAAAAGCGAGACGAAGAAAGGGCTTACATATTTCGCAAAGAATGAACGGTTATCCCTTGGATCTTCTCCCCTGGCTTTAGCTAATCTTTCCTGTTCAAGTTTCTCCAGGTACGGGGCTGTATCAGGACTGCAATTAATTTAATAAAATAAATGTTTGAGAAATTATCAAGATCAAGATGACAAGATAAATTGAAGCGTCTTCATTCTTTTTATCCTTACACGGGCCCATTTTCCCCATAATGAATTAGTACAGTTGTATTGAATTTTTGTGGTGGGGGACGATTGCTTCCAAGATGATGGGGTGCCGAGTAGAAGTCATTTCGTGCCATACCGTAACTTACAGAAATAATGTCACCATTCGGGTTCAGGTGAACTCGAATAATGTCCGATAAGCCAGATTCCAACAAGGATTTCTATTTAAAAAAAGCAGAACATACGAAATACACTAACTGCAACTTCAAGCCACATGAAAAAAGTTTTAAAAAATACTCTGATGTTTGAAATTTTTAAAAATTACTGCATGTGTGAACGTTCGAAAGGACTGCTCCCCTGACGGTGTTTTAATGGTAGTCTTAAGAAAGTAATATCCGTCTTCATTTGCAAGTTTCTGTCAACATCAAAGAAAAAAAATCTTCGATTAAAGGATCTACTTGAAGTTTAAATTAGAATTTATTTTAAATTTAATCCTGCAAATGCATACCTTCAATAGACTGAGTTCTTCGAGAGTGAGATCTTTTTGACTGGAGGTGAACCGTGGACCCCTAAAATTGCGAATTGTGACAGAGCCACGAGGAAGGAAGTTTAGAATGCCCGAGTCGGCATTGTCAAAGGAATGTGAGAGTTGAAGGGTTACTTCAGGATTGTCGAAAAAGTCGCTTTCCAGTTTGTCCGACTGTAAAAATGAAACCAAGCATCCAGTTAAAGTATACCGGATAGTTTTGTTAATTATATCAGCATCAGCTTGGACGATAGTAAAACTTCAAGAAGAACTTACCACCGACCCATATGCTGCACCAATAATCGAAATCAGAAATACGGCGAGTACCCTCCCCATCTTGTCACGCTGCACTGATGACTTTCACGAGCCAGTGAATATGCCGACGTTCCACCTGACGTCCTAGATAGCTCTAAACAATCATAAAATCTTCCAATCGTTTTAATTCCTATTCACTATTAAGATTAACGATCAATTCAAATCCAAGCAGCCTTTCACCTCTGGCTGCATTGCAATGAATTCTGAACCTGAATGGATTCAATACTGAATATAGATCACAATATTTATTGATAGGATGTAGGACTGTAGAAGGTGCTTTCCTTGAGACAAGCTAATCTAATCTGTATTGTTGACTGTATTCGTTTTGAAATTGAAGATGCTTCAACATGTCTCAAGATTAAAGTCAAATTCAATGCGTCTTTGAAGTTTGAGCATAGGAATACTCTGAGACGAAGACTGCGAGTGTGTACGATGAACGAGAAATGACGTTTCGGTACACAACAATTGACAATCGACAACAATGATTTATAAAAAATACGGAATACCAGACACCCGACATTGCAAAAAGCTTGCGCGTAATTATGCCATAATGTACTTATAACTTATGATTAGTATTAAATCGGTTTTCACTTACAACTTACGTTCTTTCGGTTGAATATAAAAATAATTAGTTTGCACACTTCGTATAATTATTTTTCCTCCCAAATTACATAATTTTGCGGCGAGTCACATCTGATCTGCTGATGCTGTTCACACACTCTCTTGCACACGTCGTATACACAAGTCATCTGCTGGATTGCATATTTTTTGGAGTTTTGTGCATTTTTTGCTACTCCACTTGTGACTTGATCCAAACAACATCAGCACCCTTTTTTTGTTTTTGTTTTTATTCCATTCTCATGTTTACCAAACGACAATAATGTAAACACACACCCGTCGTGACATATCATGAAACTGGAGAAGACACTAGGCATAACTGTGAACTGATATTGCCTTCAGTCAAATTCAAAGCTGACACTGTGACCCGGAAATCATCATCCGTTTCTGAGGAGGAGAGCAACAAAAATGGAGGGGATCACTTACGCCAGCACAATTCTGCAACGTGCAGTGGCTCTGGAGACTGCGTCAAAGTACACAGAGTCATTGGTGTGTTATCAAGAAGGAATTCACATTCTACTTGAAGCATTAAAATCCATTCCAGATGAGACCAAGAAGGCAAAAATTAGACAAAGAGTTGAAGGTACTGCCTAGGTCAAGTAAATTATGTAATGTTAGTAATTCATACTTAGTATGCGACAGCATTAAAAATTATGTGCATAATATGTGAAGAAAGAAATTCGATAAATTTTAGACTACATGACCAAGGCGGAGACAATGAAGCAGCACATAGAAAAACTGAAAAAGACTGGAGACTATCGTGAACAAACACAGATTGACGAAGGTGCCACCGGTTATTCCTATGATAAGGTGTTCGCCAGATTTTTAGACGCTTCTGTGCAATGCGTTGAGATTGAAGACCCGTACATCAGATCTCCACATCAGGTACAAAAGGGACAAAACTGAACTTCCACCGCAAACCCCCGTTCTCATGCTTTCGATTATATCAATTGATTCTTGATTCAATTGCTCACATTTTTCTTCCATTTTTATGCTGCTTTAGTGTGATAACTTCCTCCGTTTCACGGAGCTGTGCCTTAGAATGTGTCCAAACTTGAAAAGGATTCTTTTGAAAACGAAACAAGACGACAACAACCACGCAGAACAAGCGAAAAGACTAGCATGTGTTTGCAAATCAGTGCAAAGTTTACCTGGGAAAAGCGTTAAGGTGGATATAGAATTCTCGACAGTGCTTCACGATAGAGAAATCCGGTGAGTAATGCAAAATAAAAATGAAGTTGTCCAATAATATTTTTACAAATATGTGCAACAATGGCATTTTTATTTTATTTTATAGATTTGATAATGGATGGGTGGTTAAAATAGGCAGAGGCCTTGACTACTTTAAACCAGTGGATCGTCTATGTGTTGGGTGGAATGACTACTACTTCCGCCCCTGTAAAGCTACGACAATTGACATTTTTCACAATAAAGATCTACAGAAACTTCGCTAAATCTGAAGCTATGTTCATTCTCACCAAATCAGTCTCATTCCGATTCCAAGTCCATAAATATTTACAGTAAACAGAACATACTAATCGCTGTGCCGCCTCTTCCTGATAGGTTTACGAATTCCAACAAGTTCAAAAAGTGATTCTGAGCTATCGCTGCAGTCAGTTGAAGTTCCAAGGGTACATGGACGAGCAACTTCATCTTCATCAGCAATGTCCTTGAATTTGGGAGATTTACTAGGCAAAGGCAACCTAAGCATTTTAAATACCTTGGAGCGAATGTCCGCTGAAACCTGCTTTTTCTTATCAGTTTTCGGAACCACATCCGTAGGTTTTGCTGGAATTGGTATTGGCTTCTCCACAGGTAGCACTGTCGCAGTATTCAACGGGAACGATTTCAGTTCTTCAGGAGTGAATCTGATGGAAAACGAAAATTGAATTTTTAAACATTAAGATCGAAAAGAGAGATGAAAATGAAAATAATGACGCTGAGACATTCTCCGCTTACCTCCTCCAATAATCAATATATTGTCCAGGCAAAACCGCAACTGGAAAGTATCCTACGCGTGAATTCTTTTGATAATCAACATCACATTTCCTTCGTTTCTGAATAATTCCAGTTTGCAAATCCATGCATCTTCGAGGCGCGCCCATACGCTTTTCTTTGTTAAAGTCAACACACGCTTTCACACAAGTTTTTCTTAACTGCTCCGCCAAGCGATCGTTGGAGTGGTCGATGTTGTAGTGCTTTTCCTTCCACACGTTTTGCACAGTTGTTTCGTATTCCCTAAACTTTTTCATTCTATCATATACGGCGAATTTCCTGACGAAGTCTGGAACAATAGTTTTGTACACGTCCAACGAGGCAAGGGCCACAACGCCCAAGTCGCACTGAAGTTCAGAAACAATATCTTCCCCTCGCAGGTACTCCCTTTCCTGCAAAGTCATCACGCGACGTCGTTCCATCAGCGGGTAAGTCCTGCGCAGGGACTTGATCTCGAGGAAAGTTGCGAGGTACTCCTCCACAAAGTGATAATAGCCCGAGTCCGGTGGCCACTCGTACTCAACGACCTTTTCTGCATTGTACTCTTCCTCACTACAAAACAAGCAATAAGCAAACATTCTACATTACACAAGTTCATCAATCATCAGTGCTAACTGCTATATATTCTGTTCTACTTTCAACTTACATTGGACCACACATAATTCTTTTTATATTCCACATTCCTCGACTAACCTTTGGGGTGAATCGACGGACGCCTGGCTATCCAAACTGTGTCGAGAGTCCTCGTCCACGTAAACATTATTTAAAAGGGACATCCTTCCAAATTACTTCCCGTTCCCGTTGTTGTTTAGTTTAGTTGGCAAATACGTCAATTCTTCTTCTGCACTTTTAACTTCAACCTTTTTAGTGCTTTTAAAATTTAAGTTTCTAAACTCGCAACAATACTCAATTACAATTTGCCAACTTGAACGTAAAACAGAGCTATAAATTAATTCCCGATTGATTTAATTTAACACACAATCAACAATCACAAAGGAACCCAGATGGTTCAGAGGAGCAGAAAAGTAGGACAAAATGGAACAAACAACAACAAAGACAACGAGCATATTGTCTTTTTCTGTCAGATATTTTTATGCATAAAATATGCGTCTCACGTTTCCCCACGAAGTAGGAACAATATTTGGGAAGATCAGCGGTGGTGGTCGTCCGATGGTGTGGTTTTAGTGAAGTCAATTCAGTATTGTGGCTATACACAACGCTATGTACATCATTTGCATATTGTACGTTTCCTACTTGTACCATGCGTACCTAACAAAATATACATAAAACACTTTTTATAAGCATTTTCCCACACTCGCCGATCAGCGTGGTTCACGTTTTTGTTTCAATAATAAAAGAATTAAGAACAATTTAAAGTTTTAAATCGAGTGGAATAGTTAGTGAGAGGTGACAACACTGTTGTAATACAGAAGAATATTATATAAATTTCAAAATTAATTAACGAAGGCTGAGAATTAGTATTTTCGAGAGGTAGCACATTTTAAAAAATAGTTCATCATGACGCAAGAATCTGTTGACGTTAAACAGGAAAACGTGTCGGCTGACGACAATGAAACGACTGTAATGAACCAGAAGTTAATGGGACAGATTGAGGTATTTTTAATTATATTATTTTAACCGTGGGAAATGATATGGACCGGTATGTTTTCATATGTTGTATGTATGCTATATATTTGGTACTTTTCTTTGTTGATATTAGTATTATTTTGGAGATGTCAACCTGCCCAGGGATAGGTTTATTAAGGAAGAATGTTCGAAAAATGATGGTTGGTTCCCTGCAGCTACTCTCCTCAAGTTTAACAGGGTTGCAAAACTTTTAAACAAGTAAGGCCATGCTCGGGAAATGCGG
>JAQFZW010004496.1:0-10176 GCA_034687055.1 Heteromurus nitidus
TTAAAAGTAATCCACATATGCACATACATGCTTTAGGAAATACACAGTCGATATGTGGATGTAAGTGTCGCCCATTGCTGGGCTTTGGAAACAACCCACCCTTGTCGTACCTTAACGCACTGAAGATTAGTACAAAGACTGACCCAAGTGGTTGGGAAAGAAGGAACCAATTTTCGAATACAACTTTAAAACAACCTACAAAAACGAGTATTACACATTCTGGACAATTGCATGAAAAATGCCAAACTCCACGTGGAACAGTCATTTCTCATTTCTTTCTCTGCCTCCAAAATTATCAAAATATAACCGGACCAGTATACAAAGTAAGCAAGCACTAACGTAAGTACAGCACACAACAGAGTAAACTAGGGTGAAGTTACATTTTATTACGTTCGGTTCTCAGATCTAGTCCTAAATTGCGTACTAGTATAAAGTGACTCCGACCAATGATATGACACATGACACTTCTGACAGCAGGAAAAAAGTGTCTAACTAGTCGTAGCTCATCCCTTAAACTTTGACTGTAAAACTGAACTTCGTCATACAGGAATATGTATGAAGTGGTTGACTAGCCGAGTTCACCAAATGTCAATTTTATGTTTAAACCTAGAACTATAACCTCACATACGATTTACACCGTCATTCGGTCTATGCAGTAAAACTCCGTTTAAAGTTTAAACCCAGAGAATCTTCGTATCTATCTATACCTCATGCATTGCTCAGACAATTTCACTACATTGCCAATTGTAGCAGTAGCATTACTACTTTAATACTTATATCGATTACGTATGAATAAGACTTTAGCATTATTGGGGGTCTATCTATTTGTTTGGGACATCGCTAGTTTTCCATGTTCGAGAACTGACAACCATTTCCTTCCAGGAGTGAAAGATGGAGTTGAAACTCTCAGACGCAACATGATTTGACTTTGAGCAGCAATTTTTGGAAGAATTGTAAAAAAAATTCTATTTGCTTTCGCCAATTAACAGTTAATTTGAAGCCTGTTAATTTGTTTTACCTGTACTGGAGAAGGATTTTGAATGTCCAAAGCACATTAATAATGCCCTTCATATTAGACTCCCTCCCAAATACTCTATGCTACCGTAAATATAATGAATTCATTTTCCCTGAAAGAAATTGCATATTGTGATCATTTGAGAACACGCTATAAATTCCCATGGCGATGGCGGTTACAATTGTACTTTGTCCACGTTAAAAATTCATTCATGTCGGAATAAGTCGATATGAAATATACTTGCAACCATACGCATCTACTTATTTGTTGTTGGTTATCTAATCTGCTATTGCGTCATTGTCGTTGCGTTTAATAGGTTCGCCCGTCATTGCGCACTGTGATAAAAATGTAATAGATATGTGGTCATATTTTATTCTTCCTCTGGAAAACAAAGCCGAGCTATTGCTAAAACCTAACGTTCCATTCCATTCTCACTATGCTCAGTGCTCAGCGTGCCTCTGCTGTCCTATGAATCCTAATTCCTATATCTTTACCGAGTCAAGTACAGTGCAATCAGTGCAGTGCAGCTTAACTCATTTAATATTTACGACGACGACGAGCATTTACAATTTTTTTCCAATCATTCAATACTCACATTCATTATCGTTTCCAGAAAAACCACGACACGGTCCATTTCATGACCATGCATAGCCCATCTCTCCCTCTCTCTTCCTCCAAAAGTATCTGGAATATTGGACTATGACTCTGAATACGGAATATTACATGCATAACCCTACAAGTTATATAGAAAGCTACGACCATGGACTCATCAATGTGATTTTTATCTATATATTCACTATTCCCTCATGATTCATATGCATACTTACGCAAAAGGGATGTGCTTATAGCTCGTGCATAATGTAACTTACATGAATATGTTATGGTAAATACGCTGAGTGGTGTGGTGTAGAGTTGGGAATCGAAACCGAGTCTCGAAATCAAAAGTCTCAGCACTCGGTCGTGTGAGGCTGTCGAGCCTCGAGCGAGTTTCGAGCCTAGCAATTATCAATTAAGCTTACAATGTCAGGGAACCAGAACCGGAATATTACGTGAATTCACCGTGAATTTTCCAAAAAAACAGGCACCTAAAACTAAAAACCAGTTTGGAGTTGCACTCTGTATCTACATATGACCTTTTAAAAATGTAAGAATTTTCCTTTAAACCGAACAGTTTCGAGCTCGAGTTGAATCCCAGTCTCGAACAACACAAGGATGTGCTTCAAGCATCGGTTTTTGAAATCCTCAAGTGAGCTTCATAAATGACATTCTCCAGAATTCCCCACTCTAGTGTGCCATCGCATGTGTGTGGTATGAAAATGTTTTCCCATCTCTGCGTAGGTATGCATGCACATGCACACATGTGAAGAAGAAGTGAGTATTAATGTGAGCTGGCTTGGTTGACAATAATCACACAAAATCACAATCACATTCTCGTTGTCAGTATGTATCAGCCGAAGGAAGCAGCAAGAGCAGCAAAAGCCGAGAGATCGATCGTCCCTCATCATCACCATCACCTGTTGCTCAGAGCGACTTGCTCAGTTCCACTTGCTCCATCTCAATCATTTGTGTAATCCTTTAGAAAACACGGTGACAAACTTCCCGTTTACTCTGTTAGTCAGTGAGTGGACGACTGATATCATCAAATATCCCTTTGTCACTTACAAACCAAGATCATCTCTATTTTAAAGTAGTTAATTTTTGAATGCTAAACTTCGGGTTTTCCATACGGAGAACCGAGTCATTTTTTTCTCATTTAATTAGATAGTGATTTAATTTCTCCTTTGGTGTGATTCTTGTTCGCTAGTCGTCAGTTTTTCGTCTAGTTAAGTTAGTGTATAGCATCTAAACATTTGTCAGTATAGTTTACTTGTTGAGCAGTTGTCAATCAGTAGCGTTACTCGAGCAATCAGAGCAATAATGTAAGTCTGACTGTTGGATTGAGTGGAAGTATTAATCATTGGTTGCTCAGTTAAGTAATAGATGAGAATGAGAGCTTTGTTCAGGTGTTTTTACTCACAAAAAGTTGAAAGTCAAAAGCTGAAATGCTACGATTGACGATTATTTATTAGTAATTTATTTGAATCGCGAATTTTGTTTTATTTCAACCGCTGACTTAATTGCACAATTGACAATTGCCACAAAATAGATTAGATTATTGTTACGCCAGTTAGTTGTTGGTTGTCTTGTTTCAACTTTCGTCGTATACATTTACATTATAGTGTTAACAGTGTTAGATTGTATTTGTGCATAACAATTGTTAGTTAGTCATTCATCATTGGTAATACATCAATCAACGTTTACCGCTACAGTTGACAGTTACAGTCTACTGATGACTGACAAATTTGACAATTTACAACTGAAAGTGGTAAGTTGTAAGTGACTGACTGTCAAAAGTGTTGACCTAGGAATTCTTCCGTCGACGAAAGGTGCAACAGTATCAACCACCAACACAAATTTTGACTCATAAATGATAAGGAAAAGGATTCGTGATTTTCTACTTGACTTCAGTTCAGACGTATCTCCATGCACCATGTGTTCGAGGAGTCACTGATGATTGTCAGGTGAGTTTCTTTAATTGACTTTGTTAGTTGTTAATTCATTATTTTATTATTTATGTGCTACTTTTGACTTACTTGAAGTGAATTCATCTTAAAAAACACTCATCGAACGCCTGTCACCTGTTGACGGTGATGTAAAAAATGTACATAGATACAAACGCCATCAAATCAACTCCACCTCCGCTGAGAAGTAGATTGGCGGCGTTGATACATTATAGAGTGGATGGAAACCAAGGATATTTATGATATCCTGCATTG
This sequence comes from Heteromurus nitidus, assembly GCA_034687055.1. Taxonomy (NCBI): domain Eukaryota; kingdom Metazoa; phylum Arthropoda; class Collembola; order Entomobryomorpha; family Entomobryidae; genus Heteromurus; species Heteromurus nitidus. The sequence goes on from JAQFZW010004496.1 coordinate 3,832, forward strand.
AATTGCTACATTAATGTCATGCAATGTAGTCTTTAATTACACTTGAAGCCGAAACATTTATCTTACCTGCAGGGCAACAAATCGAGTTTAATAATATATTAATGGATGTCTGACAGCATTCATGGTTTTCTAAATACTGTACGATTTACTTTTACTTGTTAATTAAATCTAAATATAGAGTCAGGTTTCAGCTTGAGGACCAAAAGTTTCATTCCAAGTATTCAAGTTTTCTTCATGCAAAAAATACAGACTTATGACGATGATACCAAGCGAGGACAAAGACACAGAAATTTGTCAACGACTTGACATGTGCGTATGTATGATACTGTTATTTTATTGGAAGACTCTTTCACTTTCTTTTGCGTAGAAAATAGAGTTACTTGAGTAATCCTCTGGCTCATGCAGTTTACATACACAACAACAAGTTGACTGACGCGTGCAACGTTTTTTACCACAATGCAATGATGCTTCATTAATTTTGACATATAGTCTTATTTTGGTCTTTTAAACGTCAATGAAATCGTGACTAGATAAAAAAAGCATTTTCTCATTTTAGTAGTAAATTGTAGCTTTTAATGTAATATTTATATTTACAATGTTGAATGTATTGTGAAAGACATGTTATGCATGCATACTTAGTTTATGAGTATACAACGAGAATGAATTAATTGTCATCTGCTAATTCAAATTGTACACTTACGACTGTTTCAAATAATGGCATTTTTATCACTACCAGCTTTCAAGTTATATTGCTTTGTTTCACACGAAGTTACGCTCGTCTGGTCCTTTTTGCCACGAAGGCACGAAGCGGTGTGATACGACGGCACACAGAGTAGGTTAACATAAATCAGAAATAGAAATGCACATAATAAATGATTCTTCTTTAATCAGGTTTAGCTGAATATGAGCTCTGAGCCGGAGTGAGTTTCCTAGTAATATCAGATTCAAATCCATATATCCTATACCTCACCGAAGGAATGTGTACAATTTTCGCTAAAATTTACAATAATCCCTGCAATGCAAATGCAAATACTTTTAATTCGCATACCCGTCGTTTAGACTTAGATCGTTAGTCGTGACTATCTCTCAATTTCATAGTTTTATTATTTTATTATTAAGCTAGAAAATTAAATCCTAATACATATTTCTAGTTATGATTACCAGGGCTGGGCATGTTTATTGATCAACACCTGAAGGTGCACTATAGAAACATCCGCAAATGAACTAATCGTTAAATGTACGTCATTACAAATGGGTTACGCCTCGGCCTCGTATTAACTTTGAGTTAAGACTGTTGCCGGTCGGTTTTGGTTATCGATCCGTTTTGTAGTAATTCGATTACTTGTATTCGTTTTGATGAGATGATTCTACTGTTGAATGGGTCGATTCCATTCATGCCGACAAGTTTGTGAGAATTGATTTGACTTTGTCTCGGTCTTGTACTCGGTCTTCACGGCTATTAGTTTTGTTGTGATTATAGCGTTCGACATGCCCATCCTTGGTGAGCCCTGGTGGTAAAAAACAGGTTGACATATTATTCTTATAGGATGTTATCAGGAAAACGCAATAGTGACAGAAATGTGAAATAAGACGCTTTAATGCATATACGGTTTGTTGTTAATATTTACTATCATCCCATCCCATCATTATTGTTAGTATGACAATTGGTATAATGGTTTTTACTATATAGTATATGAACAGTGACACTATATATCATATTGGCCTTTATTACACTACTGTCCGTGAATCTGAAATCGCATTGAAACTGATAGAGGAAAGGAAGTAGCTAATCAGACACTTGATTCATTATGGCTTGAGTTTTTCCACTTGTAGAACACACACAATGTGCGGTTGTTTCACTCGTTCTGGTTACTCTCTGGTGTCTACGGGTCTTCGCCTTCTCCTCGCACAAACAAGTGAGAATTACACAGAGGTACAGGAATAAAATAAAATATATATCACAAAATGCAAGCCTGCTTAGTTAGTTGTCATTTGATTCGTCTTCGTCAAAACAAAAAATGCATGCTAGGCTAATCAGTGGCATTGGCAAGGGACATGTACGCTATATTCACTTCACACAAGCATTGTTACATAGGAGTTATGTGTCGCATTTAAGTTATGTCGACCCACATATTTCCCCTTCTTATTCATGTGTCAATCTGTTGTATTCTGAGAAAGCGATATATAAAACTGTCAAATTACATTACAATAAACGTTGAGCGAAGAGCTAACAATGCATGCATGCCGCCCTGCCGCGTGTTCAATTAAATATTTGACATATAGTTGGTTCGGCTAATAATTGAAGATTGTAATAGAACGCTCATTTGCTCACCTACTTCACACTCGTGCATTGTTATGTTCTTTGATCCTGGTTCAATATCTAAATTGACTTCTTTACAAAACAACAAATTTCTGCCGAATTCGCACAATTTTTGGAAACAGTTTCCGTCGTTTTTGCGCAGTGGAGTTGGTTTCGCTATATAAGTAGTAGCCATAGTACTTCGCTGCAATTTGGACCACGCCAAATATTGTGCATGCTTCTAAAAATTAAAATATCTCACTTTCCATGCACGTACGCGAAGTAGCAAGCCGTTTGTTATTGTTTCGCAGTGAAACGAGGAATTTTAATGTCATTATTTTCCCCAAATATTACTCGATTTGAAGGACAACGAATCATAATATTTATCCATACATTATATGTCCATATACTTACTACTTGATCAATTGCAAACCATTCGAAGTTATATCCTGTCTGACTACCACGAAGTATAGTATATGTATATACATACATTCATGTTTACACATAATTTGCTATAGTTTTATTTCTCGTGTATACAGAACAAAGTAATATATCCCAGTTCACAGTTGTGGTTAATCATTGCAGTTATCGCAAGTCTGGGATTCTTTTGCTGACTGGCTTTCCTTTCAACCAATGACTAATGTACTTCCTGCTACTTGACAGAAGATAACTCCATTATTTTGTGAACTATTATTATCGTTGGGCTGGCCAACCAAACGAGGAAAATTGAAGAAATACCGACTTCCACTCTATCGTTTGAGACCAACAACCAAACCTTTTTTGCTTCTAAATGTAAGATTCATGAAATTGTCTCTACGATAAGGTTCCAACGTGTTATCAGTGTTTTTGAAGCATATGTTATAAATATGAATTTTTCTATTGTTAAATATATTTAGGTTTACATCTATGAATTCGGGCAACGTCAAGTTCCAACTAGCTTGATTCTGCGTGAACTATGGAGACCTCAATTTGGCATACCGTAGAAGATCGACGGTGCTACGGAGTTGGTGAGACATGTCAAATAAAAATACATAGCATATATGACTTTGACATTGTGGAAAATTCATGTTATTCTAATTTTTGTTTTCTAATTGACAGTAATTTATAACTTCGATGGTGCTCAACTGAACTGTCCTGTTACAATCACTGCGTATTATGGTGAACCTGTGATAATTAAGGGAGAATGCAAAAATTGGTTTTATGTCAAGAGATTTGATACTGAATATGGAGGAATCATTCCAAAATCGTACATTCGTATCCAAGACTCTACAGTTGTTCGAAATGAGTAAGAAAAGCTTTGTTGATCGTATGATCGTGTACTTTAAAATTTACGGAACAAAGAGAATTACAGCGTGTTTTTTCCATAGGGACAGGGAAATTATCATTCCAAAGATCCCAACACTTGCTCAGGAAATTAATGCAGCCCTTAAGGAATGGCACAAAATATCCAAGAAACTATTTGTTTCCTCAAACAAGTTTCCGAAGGATGCGGAGCACACTTCAGACTCATCTGAACCGGATTTCCAGACGTTCACAATAATGAAGCAGATGATATTAGAGCTTCATGAATGTCGAACACGTGTAATGTCATCAAATCTTACTGTTGAGGGTCACAAGGAAGTCAAAAAGCAAGTAGCTCGGATCATTGACACTGGCAATAAGTGAGTACAATTTGATTTGTTCTTGATGTGCATTAGTACAACCGATTTTCTCTGTGTAACAAATGATATTCATTTAGCCTTCTGAAGTTGGACATGGTCGTTCGAGATGAAAATGGCAACCCACTTGATGCTACAACGACGTCTACAATTGAACTTTTCCGCCAACATCAAAAATCGTCACACAAACTTCGTAAACACGGGGTAAGGAAAAGAAAATGGAAAACTACACAATACTTTTAACATTTGGTACTCAATGCAAGGGTATCAAATCGATTTCTATCAATCAATCAATAAAACATCGATGCCAATTTTACATTTTTTGTTGCAGCGTGGTACGAATAGACGCAGTCGTTTATTTGTCCATAATAGTCATTCATTGCTAGTCACTATCGAAAATATTTCATGGAGAATCGTGGATGAATGTGAAGTCAGGTTCTTTTTATTTGACGGACCGAATGATGTTCCTTTTACTGAAAGTGTTCAGTGTACATTTACGGCAGGAATGACTCCAAAATTACCTGCCAAAATGTTATTTACGGTGAGCTTATCTATAAAATGTACATTTTTCGTTTACAGAGAGCCAGTAAACAACAAATATTAACACGATCATGTTTTACTACTGCAGGACCTAGGGAAGTCGGATTTTGAAAGAAACAAAGTGTATCTTGTCGCTTACGTTGTAAGAATAGGAGCGATGGAATTCAAAGAACCCGAGTCAAAGAGGGACATAACCCTAGCCCCATTTTCAGGGAAAGGCAACAATATGCAAGTACGAAGACCATTTGGGGTAGCTGCGAAAGATGTGACATATCTATTTCGGGAGAACGTCGCGCATTCCAACACGAATGAGTTACAGGCGGTGTATTATTTGCCGTAAGTTTATTATCATATAACTCCGCACGTGTATAATGTAAGGCATACCTGCACATTTCTATAAGATTTTGAAAATTTCATCAGGTGTGGCTCGGATGATTCTATGGATTCTACACTTTTAAAGCTGGTGTCATCCTTAAAAAATTCAGAAGTTGGAAGCAATGCAAAAGATCCACGTGCTGTAGGTCTACATGTGCGATTATCTATGATCTCTGGAACCGCTCAACAAGTATAGTTTCACTTTTCGGCTCATGTAAATCTAGTTTCAAGCCTGAAAGAAAATGTTATCTAATTATGTTGTAAACTGTTATTTATTCCAGATACAAGACGAACAACCTATACTTTTAAGGGGGAACCCTACAATAGCTCGAAAAATGGGATTTCCAGAAGTAATATTCCCCAATGATGTTCGAAATGATCTCTATGTGAACATAATGAGAGGAGAGTTTCATCGCTCCGGTGCTAGGGCGTCAGATAAAAATATTGAGGTGTCCGTGTCTGTTCATAATGATCGTGGAAAACTCCTTTCCGAAGTCATTTCTGGTGGTAATGGATCTCCCAACAAGGACCCATATAAATCGGTTGTGTATTACCACGAAGATAAGCCAAAATGGAATGAATATTTCAAAATCGCTCTTCCTATGAATATTGAGGAGTTTTCTACTGCACACATACGATTTACGTTCAAACATAGGCAAGCCTATTGCAATAGTGATTCCTTGAACCTCGCAAATGTCGCTTGTGACGTGATTTGACTTGTGTCACATACTGTAATTATGTTTGTTGCTCTTGATAGGTCGTCAACTGACTCCAAAGACCGTTCTGAACGGCCATTTGCATTGGCCTACATTCGTTTGAAGGAACTTGAAGGTACAGCTGTGAAGGATGGGCTTCATGATCTCACTGTTTACAAGGTATACTAAGCACAAAGATTGGGCAACTTCAGATTGTGCTTGCTTGTATTGACTCCCTTGCATATTTTAAAATTTGAAGGTTGATCCCAAACATTTCAAAGAGTCGGAAGTACAATATCTCTCGGTACCTTCTGAAAGGACTCCGAGTTGGCAAGGAACATCAAAGCCAGCCTGTCCTACGGGCTTCAGTTGTGTCCATAAAGACTGTTTTTTCGTCAAAACCACATTGTGCTCAACAAAATTTACACAAGATGGTCAGTTCTAAAGTTATGGAGTTCTAAAATACCGGAATTATCTTCTAAATTTACTACAATTATTTGAACTTTTCATATCATAGCTCATCTCCTGGAGCTGCTTCAGTGGGTTACGAAGTTGAAACACATCGCTGAATCGACAGCTCAAACTCACTCTGATGTACGATAGTATTGTGATTGTATTTGATTTCTTAAGGACTAATTCATTGTGCTACGTGCAAACAGTCTACAACTAGTATCTAATATACATGTTTTAACTAATTTACAGGAGGGGCAACGTCAGCTCATACCATCCTTGTTGGAAAGTTTAAAGGACATTTTACAAAAAGTACAAAAAGTGAAAG
>JAQFZW010004497.1:0-10174 GCA_034687055.1 Heteromurus nitidus
CTTATATTTGCTCTACACTAACACACCTATGGTCATGGTAGGACATGAACACACTTCCAATTGCATCTGCAAATATGACAAAACTTGTTACTAACCCCACAAAATGACATTTTTATCCACTGCAAATTTGCCCGATTTATACATGCACAGGTTTGAAGAAGTAAAAACTGATAACAGGATAAAGTTTGTAAAGCATAAAGCATGTGAATCTCTCTTACAGTGTTTTAATTTGATTTGAACGCCAGTATAACTCACACAAATACAACATGTACAATGCAATCAATGAATCTCAGGATGTATGTTTGTTCGTTGAGTAATTAGCATAAATCAAGTTCATTTTTTGCTGGCAATTGTTTTTCACTCCGGTAAACTTTAAATAAAGAATCCACCTCCACTCCAAAATTTGAAGACTGCTTTCGCGAAACTCACCAGCAATTGGAGGAATGTCAGCTAAAATACCAAGAGGAATTCAGAAACAGTAAATGTAGCTTTATAAATGTTAGCTTGCTGCCTATCTATTTGTCTTCTCTGAATTAATAAAATAATCAAATTTCATGTGATTGTTTCAATTTTGAACAACGTGTATTTGTATTACGATTACCATTTTCTCAGGAAGTATTACTATTTACCAATAAGGGCCTTCAATTTGTCCATCTAGCTTAAATTTCATACAATTCAAGAAATAAACTTCGCAAGCTGATTGGAAACTTGAATTGCAATCAGTTCAAACGAATATTAAACTAAATTAGCAATAATTTGGAATAAAAAAATTGTACCTGAAGACTTACAGAAGTGCTTACGTACAATACTTCGACTTATGATTTACAGAGTTCACTGGTGAAAAGTACTGAAGTACTTGTGTACTTACACAAAATGTTGTACTTAGGACTTAGCACTTTGAAAACATGAGTACTTGTCCAAGCCTATGAGATACTTAAATATTTCAAACCTACTTATTACAGTTTTACAAACCATGAAAATGAAAATTTGCAGTTTACCATGCTACATAGCTTTGCGATCAATCGGCATTACTCGGCACACTGGAAAGCATACCAATATTAAACTAAAATTATCTGAAATTATCATGGTTCTCGCGTCAGTCAAGTCTAATCTTTCCAATGATAGCTATTGCAACTCAAGTATTGGGCAGTTTTTGCATATTTGTACCAAGTTTGTTTTGGAGTGTAGTAGCGACAGTGCAATGCAACTGATGTTGGCCAGTTATATATTTCTGTATGTTAATTATAATACTACAGTGATCCCAAAGTAAAAGGCACCACGCCGTAGCTCCTAACATCCGTCATCATGAATTCACAAAAGAATGAAAGGATTTATCAATGGATCAAAGGTATACATTGTTTAAGATACAGCTTAAAGAAACACAAAATGTAATGTAGAATATTTAATACTTTAATTCTGGAAAGGCGAAGTGGACCCTGAAGTCAAATTTGACAAAAAACCTGGCACAAAAAATATACAGCACGACATGCTATTGTTCGGCAAGTTAAATAAACCAGGATTGACAAATTCGTTCTTGTCTAAGCAAAATATTATTTTGCACATCTAAAGTCTTAATTTTTAACAGGAAGCAAAAATTATCAAGGTTCCCCGACAACAGGGATAACTGCCCCAGGAAACAGCGCAAAATCTGAAAGTCACAACCCTCAAAAAAGGTCTTGCAAAATTATTAACTTTTTTGAATTTAAGCATTTCCAGCTTTTGTGACATGCAAATACTTATGGAAATAACAGGAAACCCGGAAAACTGCCAATACATCCGACGTTTACGGCAGATGTTGCTGTCCGAAGCAACGGTGGTAGGCCGAATGAACCCATAAATAACGAACTGCATGAGACATCTTCTGTAACCCACCCTACGAAAGTGGAGAACCTGTCACCTTATGAAAAGTATAAGGCCAAGTTAAAAAAATACAAAACAATGTTTGGTGAGTTTTATTTCATTCCAAAATTCAAACTTCAGCATTCCAGTCGACCAAGTATTTCTCATTTCGGAGCGTGAAAATGACGACTTTTTCTAAAACAATTGAAACTTTTCACACGTGTAGCTTCACCCATAATAAGAACTCTAAAAATTTAAACTATCTGTCACGAAATTTTTTGCGTTGTCGCTGATGTCTCCAAAAGTAAACCTCGCACTCAAAAACCGACTCAACCATCTCAATCTACGCCTTCGTTTACATCCAGATAAACATTTTAGTTTTGAAATTTTGAGATATCGTTTTGGCCGTTAATTCGATAACACAATGGCGCCTTTTATTCGCAAACGAAACTTCATATTGAAAAACCGACACCACCATCGGAATACACGCCCTCGAATACATCTAGATATGTATCTAGTATCTAAATTAATTTTGAATTTTTTGAAATTTCAAAAAAAAACATTTCCAAATAGCATTAACAGCCAAACGTCTTCTCAAAATATTAAATCTGAATATTAAAATGCGTATCTAGATATAATAACTATGTGGTGCAAATTTGAACTACAATTTGGAGGAACCAAAGGCTTATCTAGTGTTCATCAGCACCTGCTCTACCAACTGCAGAAAACCTCATATCGATAGCTATAACCGTTTCCGAGATATGGGCGACATTATATGCTTGCCAATTTTTGACTATATCTCGGCAATAACGCAACTTGGGATTTATAGGTCTTATGTGTGAAGCTACCAGTGTGAACAGTTTCAATTGTTTTAGAAAAAGTCGTCATTTTCACTCCCCGAAATGAGAAATACTTGCTCAGTCATTAAAATATTCAGCTTAAGAATAACGTCTTCGTTTTCACTACAAGAATCAAATATTGAAGAAAATCAAGGGGATCCTAACTTCGCACAACATTATTTGCCGAACCAAACTGGGGTAAAAGAAACCCGGAGAAATAATGACGACACAACTGCTTGGTTTCCACAGCCGCAATCCACTGTTGATCGTAAGCCTGCAGTAGCACCATCGGAAGATACCAATAGGCAAACCACAACTCAACATGAGAATGAAGATGCCTCGGAGCATTCACAAAATTCTTTAGAAACAGGTTAGAGGTGTTTTGCATAAATTCATCAAGTAATTTTGGAGAAGTACGCATATATGTTTCAACGTAAGTTCATCAAGGGAATGCTTCTTAAAAAATGAAATAATACCGAGATTTGGCAATGTATATACTTAATACTGGCAGTAGAAAGATATTTTTGCAAACGACGGTTTACAAGTAAATCATCATACTGGGGACACTAACTTCTGACAATTTTACCACATTGTAATCGAACTCGGTCTTTAAAATTGGCTTTAATAATTCTTCCTTTTGCATACGTAAGGATCCGACACTAACCAAGGTGAACGAAAACATGGACACAGTGCACAAGAAAACCAAAAAGAAAAGGCAGAAAGCACTTCGAAAAATGGTAAATATATATACATCATTGTCAGATAATGCAGTATTGGTTCGTGAGATCGTTTCACAAATGATCTAGCTCCAAATTCTAATGAGTCAAGAGTTCAACAGATTGGTTTATATGTTGGGAACAGTATTCATATACTGGATACCAGCGTATTTCGTATTCAATTTTTTCTTTATAACTGAGCAATTAAACATAGTATACTAATATACTGCGGACAGGATATATATTAATAATCGAAGGCATTTTATGAAACACTTAATATGTCATCGTAACCTGAGTTCAGACATTTTAATGTTTTGGGTAGCGCATACTTGTAAACTTTTTATAAAAACAGGAAACGGAACCAGCCTAGGTAACAAAAGGGGTTACATGGACGATTCAAGTAATTCGGGAGTAAGTAAACAAAATTCTGAGTCCGAAGCTGCCGCCAAATCACAGGAAACTCAATCTTCTTCAAACGCAATCGTATCAGAAACGAGGCCACAAACACCAATAATAAGGACATTAAAATCTAATAAGGATCATGGTGGCAATCAACAAAACCATGTTTCCGGCCATAAGGGTGACCAAAATAATATTGAAGTTTTATCCACAGTTAAAGAGAAGAAAATACCTGAAATAATTTCACGAGGACATGGTCAAAATTTCGAACTGCATTCCATGCTTGTGGCAGACACCATTGGAATTCGGGGTTTTAACAACTCGTGTTACATGGATTCTTCCCTTGTGAGCTTATTCCTGTACGACACACATAAATCCTTTTCGGAATTGATACAAAAAAGCAAAACCACCGGAAATGGGAAGCATTCTCTGAATGAGAAAATACGAACAGACTTTAATAATTTGACACAACTCCTCATAAATGATGATGCAGATTCTAGAATACTAGATTCGGCAAAAAATAAATTCAGAAAAAGCCTTTCCAAAATTGATGTCAGTTACCTTCGGGAGGACAAAGGTTTTTAGAAGAACATCCTTACTTATTGGAATTTGAAAATGTGACCGGAAAAACTTAATTTTGATTTTCAGACGCCGAAGAATTCTTACTAACTTTGTTTGGACTGGTGCTTGGATGCTCTCCGTTTTATAGCATTGCTGGAGAAGATGGGGGAGATTACATTTTTCAAACCTATGGTTCTCCAAATATCGCTGACTTGGGAAGGTTCCCAAGTGTTCAGCAGCTTCTCAACCAGTCCTTCAATCATTATAACATTGAATTGAAGGACGTGCCTCATCCAGGATTTATAATTAAATTGCCTGTAACCAACGGGCGTCATATGTTTCCCAGGGTATTTCCAAACCTGACGTTATCACTGAAAAATATTATGGAGGACAAGCAAACAGAAGCAGGGTCCGCGCAAATGTTGCTTTCTGCGGTAATCTGCCTTCAAGCTAACCATCATACTGCCTTCGTTCGGATTGATCCAGATGACCTCAATTCTTCTTGGGTATACAAAGACTCATTTAAACATAACGAGGTAACTGCCACAGGGTCGTTAATATGTTTGGTTTATCATATATTTTTCAGTAGTAAAATATAGTTATAAACTGCTTTACTGATTTTATGATTGATTATGTATTCGTACTTTCAGTATACGCTTATCACTAACTTGAGTGAGATTCTTCAGGAACCATATCAGAATTTTAACGAAGAGGATGCACTCCTGAAATTGCTTTTTGAAAATGCATATATCTGTGTTTACTCCCCCGCAAAATAAACATAGGTAACAACAACTTGATCTTGACACATTACTTTTATGGTGTCATTAATGTTCAGTTGTAAAATGCAACAACAGTAGTTTTTAAATCAATCGTGAGTTGAAATTTTTGGAATATAGAATTGAAGCACAGGAATTGTAGTTATTTATGATTGGTTTTTTATTTTTTATTTCCATCGTACACTAATCCTCAACTTGAACAAGCTTCCTCAAATCTATGGTCAGAAATATAACGAGAAGAAAGAAATTGCTATTTGAAAATTCGTATAATAGCATCTACACACACATTTGCAATCCAAAACATCTTAAACTTGACATTCTAATTTGTATTGGGACATTCTTTATACCAAAACCATGCCCTGGTTGAAAACCTTGATGCTGATGGATTTATATCGGTAGTTGTACCTAAACTTATATTGGGTTCATTTTTATTGTAACTGATTCACATCAAAAATATAATTCTGTGTATTATTGTGTTAGTTGTGCAAGGATGGCTGAATTATATTGTAAGTGTACTGAATTTGGCTAGAATCTTTCAGAATGTGAACTAGTAGAATGCGGAAAAATTATTTATTTTAATTCATGCGTTGTTATTGAAGATTAATTAATAGTTCTTATAGAAAAATAATAAAGCTGAAGTTTTCATGGAAAATGGAATCAGTTGCCTCATTGCATTTTTTATTCTTTTGACATTTTGCGAATTGGACATTCTTCCCAGAAATATTTCTAAAGCATTAATAAAAATAATATATCAATACATCTTAATGAATATGTAAAATCTTCGTAGTAGCATTGAGGTAGTCTATGGCAACCTTTAAATAATGATTTCATTCTCAACGACATAAGGCTTATAGCTCCTCAACCCTTCTCTAAAACCACACCTGGTGTGTTATTCCATTTGGAGTTTATTTTGTAGGTCGAATTTTAACTGTAGTTCCATCTTCTTTAGTTCAAATTCATATTGGAGCTTCAATTTCTCCAGCTCGTATTGTCTTAGAGCTTCCTGTTCTTCAAATCGCCCTTTAACCAGTTCAATCGATTTACTTTCCTCAACCTGCGACAAAATGAGACATGATTTCCGTGTGATATCATATCCTTTACGTATTACTGTCAATACCAAGCCAATAGGACTAGCTATGTACTTGTTTCGATGGAGTTTGATTATCTCTCACAAGGAGTTTCCCATTGCATTTGATGGTCTCGACCATGGATGAGTCTGCAAATAATAAAATATACCACCCTTTCAATTCAAATTTACGTGGAAACGATATTAAAGACCGCTTCGATTCAGTTGTCGATTTCATATAAAAATATGTAAATGTTCAATACTTTTCTTGAAGTTTGGAATATTATCGACCCTCTCATTGTCGTGAACATGTTTCCCCCTGAATATGAGGTTAATACTATCCCAAGTGTACCCACAAGATTTGGAATAAGACCTCTTCACATCGGCAACCGTTGAAGTGCTCTTGCAATCGGTTATTGTAGTGGTTTTGCCTTCTAAATCCAGGATGCGAATTGGGAACATTTTTAAATTTTGTAGTTTCGATTCTGAAAAGGTTTCAAGAAAATTACTAACGAGGATATATATCTACATGAAAATCTAGTATCGCTTTGATACTTTTACCAGTGATAGTCATAGGTCAACTTGAAGATTGACAAATATACTTTCAAGCTTGGGCAAAACACTTTGTTCCAAAATACTAAATACTAAATACAAAATACTTTCGAACTCCAAAATACATAAGTATTTTAAATACGTTTGGGAGAAAATACCCAAAATACAAAATACTGTCTTTTAAATACAAAATACAATTTAAAATACGTTTCTATATTTTTGTCGGCTATTTCTATTTTTAAGGATTGTTTTCGTTCTATAATATTATTAAAAGTGCAGTTACAACCTAAAATTACTCAAAATTTCAAATAAATTGACATTTCAAAAACTAATTAGTGTAATTAGTCACAGTGGCTTTTTTAATGTTTGCATTTTTAGGAGCAATATCAATACAACTATTGTATTTTGCAAGAATAGGCAACCTTGTTACATGTGTTGTTCCAATATAGCAAGGAAAATTTTCAATGTGCTATTTTTCTGTGCTAAATTACTCGGTGGTGGTAAATTTTCAAATTTTGCACATATTTGTAGCATGTAACGCATATAAAATGCAAATTACCATGCTAAACTTTGCCAAAACTGCTTACAGTTACTAAAAACGCAAAATATATGATCATTTTTGCAGATATTTGGACAAATTTTTGGAAAGTATAAAGTGTAGTGTTAGACAAAAGTACTGGTCTGCCCGGGAATCGAACCCAGGGTCTTTCGCTATCCGTGCGAGTATCATACCACTAGACCACACGACCACTCTTGTCTAAACACTCTCTTATAAGTCGGTGTTATCCCAACACCACATCTCCCCTCTTAGGATTATTAGATGGGTCATCAGAACGCCACATAAAGTACAAAGAAAGTATATTGGAAAAGTTTTTTGTAACTTATGTATTTTAAATACTTTTTGAAAAAATATTTTCAAAATACAAAATATTTTTTGTCACAACATTGTAAAATACAAAATACAGAAATGTATTTTAAATAATTTAAATACATGTATTTTGCTTATCCTTGATACTTTTTGCAATGGGAAAGGATTCTGGAGAAAAGTCCAAAAAACTGGAATTCCAGAATCAAAACCCGAGTTCGTAAATGCATTTTAACATGGGAAAATTAAAGTTTTTAAAGGAAGAACCTTCTGTCTTTTTTCAAAACGCAAGGCAATATTTGCAGGTGTAACAGGAATGGGAGGACCAATCCGTTTGCTCATTTGCATACAGCCGCCCGCTTCAACTGGGAAGTCAGTGGCAAGGATTGCGAGTTTTGAAAAAGTGATAAGACAAAATTCAAATGAGGTCAATGAAATATTTTCAACATTTATGTCACACCTGCAAATATTACCTTGCGTTTTGAAAAAAGAGATAAGGTTCTTCCTTTAAAACTTTAATTTTCCCATGTTAAAATTCATTTACGAACTAGGGTTTTGATTCTGAAATTCCGGTTTTTTGGACTTTTCTCCAGAATCCTTGCCCATTGCAAAAAGTATATTTGCCAACTATGGCCTATCACTGGTAAAAGTATCAAAGCGATACTAGAATTTCATGTAGATATATTCCCCCGTAAGATAATATAATTTGGAAGACTAAGGATACTTGTGCTATCACTTCCAACTTCGGGGAGGTCGAACGGATTTCTCCAATGGTGTATGCTACGTATGTTTACGTTAGTATTAGCATAATCAGCTGCCAATTTATTTCCATGTTTGTGGAACCACCCTGATAAGGCCATATGCTTGATAAGTTGAACGTATAAATGTACAATGGAGACATCGCTATCCAAAATCATGGGTATTATTGATTGGATATTGGCTGCGTTGGTTCAATTAAGTTGGATATGATGTATATGAGCCAAATAAGTTAAGATGATATGAGACTTCTTAAGAAAAGAAAAGCAGCTGGAGAGGTTTTGGCACAGAAGCTTGTATTGGGTTTACAAGTGTGCAAGGAAATGCTACATGTGAACTTTTCCATGTGAACCAAAACTATAGTTTATTAAGTACCACAGGGCCCGAAGGGTCCGAAGGCTACTTAATGGATATGGTCTGTTAATCCGTGAGTCCGTCCGTCCGAGCCGTGCACGATTGCAAAGTACATGACAGTATACCCGTTCTCTAAGTACAGACAGTATACCCGACCTCAAAGTACAGAACAGTATATGCATGCATTCCTCCTTTCCTCTCTACACAACTTCTCTTTCTTTCTCTCTTCACACTACTCTCCCATGCTTGCTATACGGAGACTGTGCTTGTGAAAAGCCTAAGTCTTTTCGCATGCATGAGCTTCCTGCTAGAAATCTTCTGATGCGTTTTTGTTGATATCAGTGAAGGGGCTAATGCCGACTGAAGTAATAATATTAAGTGACCATCGTAATCACAGCTGACAGCGATTGCTTTGATGTCATTTCTACATTGTTTACGCAAATAATTCCATCAAGTTGTGAGGAAACGATAATTACTTTGTTAGTTGTTTTTTGTTTGCGTAAATACATTAATCAAGTTGTTAGTTGTGCCATCTTAATTATCGAAGTACTTCAAGCATTCTTATGCTACACAGCTCCACTTCTCTCTACATCTGGGATATTGTCAATTCCAAGTGCGAAGCTAGCTCATGACGACCCGATCACATCATTGAATCTGATGTCAGTTGTCAATTACATCACATTTGATGTCAATTCCGTGCATTATTGCCAAAAACTGAAACAGTTTGAAACTGTGGTACTTCTTTATGGTGTTGCAACAGTTTATTTTTTATGCGAATTTAATGTGGAACTAAAACTTAAATGCTCCATTTCGTAGATTAGTGGTAATAAAACACACAACAAAAGTTAGTGATTATATAACACCATCTTTTTACCATCAGAAGGAGAGCTAATGTGGCTACATAAAAATCCCTCTGCGCTTTTTCGACAGCTAAACCAATTCCATACGATAAAGTTCCTTTATATTCATTAATTCCAAACAAAATGATAAAATGAAAAGGATGCTGTTTGCCAAATCTAGACATATTAGTCATGACGTACCGTGAGTGGGAGAAGAAAATTTGATAATGTCAAATGGACGAATTGACACTCCTGGATTTAATGTTGGAGCGATGGCTATTTTAACTTGACAAAAATCAGGAGGTTTGATTCCAGTGAAGGGAGAAAAGTACTTTTGTCAATATTTCAGCCTAACATGTTTATTTTATACAATGCTGGATTGGAAGTAAGCAATGCAACGAATTGTCTTCTCTTCGCCATATTTATTTCCACTTACAAATTGCTAAAAATTTGAAAGATTTACGCATACTGTAGTTACTTATTTTATCTTAAATACAAAGTAAAATATCAAGAAATAAACTCCAAGTTTAAATGGCAGTGGCAATCTTTGACTTCCAAATACGACAGACTTTCTTGTGCATACCGAAAAGTTTATTGCTGCCATAAGTCTTT
>JAQFZW010004498.1:0-10173 GCA_034687055.1 Heteromurus nitidus
CACTGGGAAAGACCCGACTAACTACTTTCAAGATTTCAACGACAGTATCACTTCAAACTGACTGTGACTTCGGCATATGCAGAAAGATGGCATACTGAGTTCATACTATGGACCCCCATCATAAAACTTGTATGTTATCGATTGGCAAAAGCAGATTTTGAATAGTCAAACGGTATATCTGTTATCGCCATAAAACCACATTTTTGAACTTCGACCCCATTTGGAAGGCCAATTTCGAAAAACCATGTAAATTGACATATCTAATCAAGACGAATTGAATAATATATCACATGCCCCATGTCGTTATTTTAAAAATTTGCGCTCGTTACAAAGTTACCGTTACCGTTAATAAATTTTGTCCATTGACGAATCTGACTTGTATTTTGATGTCTGTTATCGATTGGCAACAGCAGATTTTGAAAAAGTCAAACGGTATATCTGTTATCGCCATAAAACCACATTTTTGAACTTCGACCCTGTTTGGAAGTTCAATTTCGAAAATCCATGTATGAATTTCCACATATCTCATCGAGACGAATCGAATGATATATCAATTGCCCTATGTTGCTATTTAAAGTGACCGTTACGAAGTGACCGTTACAGTTTGGAGGGGGGTCGGAACACACGGCACTGTCTTTTTCTGGTGATTCTCTCCCTAGTAGCGAAGGTTTCAAGTTAATAACGTCAAAACTGGTCGAATGCAACGCCGGACATACATAGTCCGTTACATCTTCCTATATGTGTCAAGATTACCTGTTCTGATACTTCTGGTGATCCATAGTTGATGGTAGTAGTTAGTGGTCGTATTAATGTAGTTAACTTCAAGTACTCACAACAACAACAGCAATAAAAAACGAAACTAAAAATGCAAACGGAATGAGAATTGGAGAATACCAATGATCCATTCACTTTACGGCGTTTTGTTTGCGCAAAGTTGAAAGTTGACATTTGACCTCATTTAGAAAGTCAAATTGCAAAAACTATGTATGCGTGTCGATATATCTCATCGAGACGAATCGAATGATATATCACATGCCCCATGTTGGTATTTGGAAAAATAGTGACGGTTACAGAATGACCGTTAGAGCTGGGGAGGGCGGTCGGGACTTACGGCACTGTCTTCTTCTGGTGATTCTCTACCTAGTAGCGAAGGTTTCAGGTCAATAACTTCAAAACCGTTCGAATGCATCGCCGGACAAACATACATACTTACATCCTTCTTTATAAGAATCAAGATAAAAATTCCTTCATTAAATCAAGATTGCGACAGTATTTGTATTTGCGTAATCTCAGCATGAAAGCCACGCCTATTTGTCTGTAAACATGCAGCAGGCATGCATTAACAGTCGAATTTGTGGTGCTTTGTTGAGCCTGGCTTATAATCCTTCAACCGTAGCCTTGGAGGAGAGGTGTCACTTGAAAATGTGAATGACTGGGATAATTTTAGATTGCTGAAGGTTGACAAGTACCTCGTACCGAGGTTTAAGGGTCTGCTCCTATACAATGTACACAAATGGCTTGTTTACGATATATTTCAGCACCCATTTCAAGTACAAGTAGGCCGTGTTTTCGAGTTTGAATTGAATGTCAAGACTAAATACGCTCTTTAACGCTAGAACGCTTATACGAAGAAATAAGCGAGATGAAGGTTAATATTTTTCTTGAAAGGGACACGGTGGACTTGCATCAGCATGACGAATGAAAACGGAAGGAACTGCGAAACTGTTACATGCTCTTATCGTCCAGCTAAAAATACGCGACCTCGTTCAGAAGAGAGAGTCTTGGTAGTAAAAAGGGTTCTTAGCATCTCATCTCACTCTCGTTCCTTTGTGTCATTTTCGTTCGACAGCAAACACGAAGGTCTCTCTCCTCTCTCTCCACACACAAATATTTATTATGTAAATATGAGCCAGCACCTGAAGTCTGAAGTGAACTGAAAATATGGAACTCGACATCGTCAGTCACTTTCAGACAAGGCGTGAGTGAGTCAGTGCTGATTTCAAAAGTGTTTAAATAAGGTTTGTTTGAGACGTGGAGTTGAGTTCGGGGGAAACTGATATATTTCCGTAAGTATATTTCCCAAAGCACAATATGTCCAACAATAGTTTACTCTCCAGTATTTTATTAGCAAAGAATGACTTTCCAAATGTGTTCTTCAGCGTCATTGAAAACTGGTATGGAAATTCCAAACCAGTTCTAAAGTTTCCTCCCACAGCTAATCATACAATAATGTAGGGTAATAGAACAATAGATCTTCAGGGCTTACGTAACGTAATGTAACAACTAAAGGCGATTATTGCAGTTCGTGTTTTCGATAGATATGTTTGGGGTGATATTTAATTGCAGAGTCCGAGTCACGTCAACTCTAGTTTTTATGTAGATTCGTCAGTAGTACCTAGCCCCGCCATTTGCCATCTACCCTCCAGCTTGAATCAGTTTCATTTTCACATTCAGACATTCGCGAAGAATTGCTTCATCTCACACATCAGAACAACACAAACACAAAATAAAACTTGCGAAAACTGGTAAGTCTTGTGGTTGAAATGGACATAAAATTAAATAACCTACGAATTCCAGGGGAGTGAAATACGGATTAGTATTATAAATATACCTTCTGCAATCAAGCCCAACATTTTTTTGTTGCTTGAATTCAAATTTTTAAATCAGAAAGAAGATCAGAGGAAATTAAACATTGAAATGGCTTGTGCAAGAATAGCATTGTGCTAGTAAGTTTTGCAAATTGTACATGGTTTACGGAATCATCAAACTTTGGGATGCCTTTGTCTATATTTTCACTCATTCCAGTTATCATGAAGATCATTTTATTTAATTGGACACCGCATGTATTAGTCTCTGCGGTTAGCGTTGCAGAGATTGGCCTGTCGTTGTCCTTCAAATTCTAGACTCCAGCACACAAAAAAATATTTGTCTGATTGTTTCAGCGCAACTGCATTTGTAGCTCATTGACATTGAAGGGTTATTTGGACTTTTGGACTAGCCAGACAAGTCATAAATAAAGCAATATAAACCACTTTTTGACAATTCTGTCCACTAACACTGTAAGCATGCTTTAACGTGGTGCGATGATGCAAGTCATTGTTATCCGGTAAAACCATGTAAGCTTTTGGGTTTCCCAACTGGGAACTTTCCTAATGCCACATTATGATAGGTGTGATTAGGAAGAGCGAAGAACCCGTAGGAAAAGGCATATAATTCACACGGATGTGCTTTCAACCTGGGATTCACTTGCGTGTTTTAAAAACTATTTTTGAACTACATGAACTTTGATGCCATGATAAAATATACACAACTTTATCCTAATACAATTATGAAAAGTCTTGAAATTAATGGTACGTGGTTGTGTTTAAAATTAAATATTATAAACAGGAAAATAGGCAAAAAATTTAGAAAGTATTATAGATAGTATGCAGTACTTGTCTAACGATAAGCTAGCGTTCACGATTCAACCACCTTTGTTAAACGAGCATTTATGTGTCATACATTATTTTTTAAACGAAATGCAGACATCAAAGTTCAACGGTATAAACGATTTTAAAGAGAAGCGTTTAAAACATCAGGAAAACGTGAGCATTTTCTTATTCCGGTTGTAGTAAAAACGTGATTACAATACTCGAATGAAAATTAGTCACCTTTTTCGCACAGAGCTGGCAGAAGATCAAATTGTTTGCTTTCTCATCCCACGTTTTCCTTGAAGAAAAATGGTTGGTTGTTCTGAGTTTGATAACTAATGATTCGTAATTACTATAAAATTAGAGTTAGCTCTGAAGGTCATCTCAATAAACTCTTCCAACTGGACATGCTTCATTGCAATTTCAGGCTATAAATAAACTCATGTTTTCATGTTGCAACAAAAACTTTGATAGAAAAAGACACTGTCTAGGTCTAGGCGTTTTTTTACAAAAGCTTTGCGAGTCTCTTAGATTTGCATGCTCCACTCCACGATTCTCACTTCATGATAACCTATTCATGAGCGATTATAATCTGTGCCATTGAATTTTAAGTTTTGCAACAAAAGCGAATATGACATAGGAAGCATACATACCATCTGAAGCCAAGTGGTAGTACTGGAAATTAAATTGAGTCAAAATTTCCAACATGCGATATTAATCAATTTCTCTTATATTTCAACACAAAATCATGAGTAGCGAGTATTTTTGAGATGATAGAGAGGGTAAAAGGGTAAAAGATGTTTTTCATTTTTTAATCTACATGGCTTAATCATTTAAGGGGTTGCGACAACTCACTTTCTTAGGGCCACGTCGTAAAAATTCATTATGACACACTGACTACGTTGCGTAACTATTTCTTAGTTTACAATGGAAATTTCTGGATATTATCTTCATCTGCTTTCAACATGATTATATATCCGTACGAAAAAGATTACAAAAATTTCCAACATTTTTCATTCCAGTGATTGCAGACTTTTTTAACGAGGACTACTTTTGTTCCAAAAAAAATATCTGCAAGGTACTTACCTTATCTCTGGTATATTTTCGCGTTCCTTCAGCCTAACTTGCAAAACCCGTTACTGCGTACAAAGTACCTAGCCAAGTAGCCAGTAAAGTAAATTTCCTCTCATGTTTTCATTCGAAAATGCGCATGCAACGATATCCACACAGAGAAACACGCTGGAAAAAACAAGTTTTTTCCCATGCATTATTTCACATTGACCAGTGTAATCAACGAGAACGACATAAAGTTTCCCAAAACTCGTCAATACTATCGGGATGCGTATTCTTCATTTGTACTACTGCCGACATGCTACTACAAAGACGAACATAAAAGTTATGCAAATGATGGCATGTTATTCTCTATTTATGATGAAACATTATTTCGAAACCGTAACAAATTCCGTCTAACAACTTGTATCGAAATCCAAGTGATCGAAAACAATACAATTAACAATTCATGTTTTTGTGGTTAATTGTGCAGTATCCCATTCATTCGTTGGAAGTTGGAAGAAGCAAAAGTTTACATTATCAATGCCAGTCGGAAACGATACAAAATTGATAGTGTTCCATCGACTCATAATGCGTAAAAAGGAAATTCACAAAATCACTCGTATATTCTTCTTCTTTATTTAATTACACCTGCTGGTCTCATAAGCAATTTTTATGCGGTGAAAATAAGACAAAGGTAGACAACAAAAATATTTTTTGTACAACCTTTTTAATTTCACTCGATCCATTGTTTACCAACTTCTTTTTTGCCTTAGCATTCCTCATGCAAACACAATTTTTTGCATATAAACGCGGTGAATCTAACGAGCAAATATTTTCTTTAAAAATGACAAGAAAAAGGTACAATGCACGTATTTCTTGCATTCACCTTTACTTTAACAATAATATGACTCAAGTAAAGCATATATGATAAGTGACGGTGAGGAACACACGGGCATGTTTCAAATAAATGTGGTAGACTTGTCTTCGGCAAGTGACACTGAGAACTCAACTCGGAAAGTTCACAAAGAAACACTGGCGAACAGGATGAAACCTGTTGCATAGGGTTATCACTTGGTAAAAGAAGCCTTTTTCATGCACAATCGTCTTCTCTGCTCTGTGAAATCTCACACTAATCAAGGCACCCACACCCACAATCATGTATAAACAAGCCTAGGAAGTTGATTTGATTGAGCCATGCTTGCTTTCTGTCATGAGTTTTACAAGCTATAAGTAATGATAAGGTATAGGCTATCACTGTCACAATAAGCTCTACCAGATTTTATACTATTTTTTGTCCATACTGGGCTCAGGTCCTGATTCCTGGTGCACTACAATGTTATCAGAATCAATGAACAGAGGTTTAAAAAGTATAAAATGTATTGAGTAAAATATCCGAGGTCGCGCAATAATGTGATCTTTTATGAGTATAGGATCTAATGCTTCGGCAACACACAACTCTTTGTCTTAAAAACGCAAAAATTTTAAGTTTAATCTCTTACTTTAATCATCATGAGAAAAGACGGGAAATTGCTTTATACTAAATTAAATGACTAGCTCGCTCTCTCTTTCGAATAACTATCTTCCCATGTTCATTTGTGGATTTAGTTGACTGGGATATGGCCTTTGCAGTGCATGCAAGTGCATCGTAGTGGCTCTTGAAAAATATTCTTATCCGAAAAGTCATAAGGTTTGAATTTGAATTGAAACCTGAGTTTCTACTTTTTTCTTCAATTTTCAGGAGCGGATGTTGAAATCGGAGCAGTTTAGCTGAGATTGAGAATTTTCAAAGGTCAAATGTCAAATTCGTTAGCGGTGGGAATGAGGAGTAAATTAGCTCAGATCAAATAGATGGGAGCTATTACTTTACTGAGAAATGCGATTTTTATAATATCGTGTCTGTTGTAATTTGGGATAGATCGAAAAGAATATATCCCTTTTACTTGGTATTCTATTTTTCTCTCTCGTTAGTCTCAACTTCATCAAGTTGTTGGTGTACTTTTGTTTTATAAATCTTGACTCGGCTCCTCTCATTCTGCATCAGAGCAACCGGTTTTTTCTTCGGGCTAAAAAAATTTAGACGTTTCACGATCGAGTATTTGTTAGTGCATGGATTGTAGAATAGAAGATAGGAGAATAGTCGAGGTCGGTGAAGGAAAGCAAGTGGAGACAGACGAGAGCTGAACTCAAGAAAGACGACAGCTATTTTCTTTGTGCAATTTACCATGTAAAAGCATGAATTGAATTGCATTACTCAATGATTGGCTGTGATTACAGATTGGACCTGTAAAAATATTTTCGGACCGGTCACCAAACTACAGTAGTCGCATTATAACAATTGGTGGCACAATTGTGGATTTCGTAGAACGGGGATCAGACCAGATCAATTGCTAAAAAAATGCAAGAATCTACGGAGCAAGAGACCCAACTCGTGACACAGGTAAAAACTCATAAATTATTTATGTAAACTAAAACTAACTTTGTGAAGTACGATTTACTAAATCTTTCATAGTGTTTTATTGAGTTTGTTTTAATCCGAATGATTTGACTCGTCTCATGAAATGTTGACTCTCTTGCTGTGTTCCAGTTGAGGAATAACGTGAGTGATTTGAGTCTTCCCAAGCACCAGTTGGAAACAAAGAATTTGTTGAGATTTATTCGAGGTAGTTTTTTTTATTTGGTATTACTAATATCAAGTTAATTTAAACAATTAAGGAAATTGAGTAAATTTTAATTCTCTCTTTTTGCATTGCAGCGAGAGGTCGATCTCTGAAAAATGCGGAGTCTATGTTCAGACGAGTAAGTTTTTAAAAAGTTCAATATACTTTCAAAGATTATATGAACATTGTGCATAGCTGAATTACTTAAATTCAAAAATAGCAAGTGGAGTGGCGTGAGGGATACGATGTGGACAACCTTTTGTCGTGGCAGTATCCAATCGAATTCAAATCGAATTGGCCATGGGCGCTTACCGGATTCGATAATATGGATGGACCTGGTATATTGATAACATTTGCTTTGATCAAGATTTTGACAAAACATAAACTTGTAAACATCAAAACTTGTTCTGTATTGTCTCTCCAGTGTTAATCATTCCCATTGGAGAATGGGATCCGACCAAAGTTCCTGGCAACTATGATGACTTTGTCAAGTATTGTATCGCCTGCATCGAGTCCGTGTGGAGGATGATGCAACAGAAATCAGTGGGACAGAAGACGATGAAGCAATTCTGCGTCATATTGGACCTCAAAGGACTAGGCTTTCGCCATGTGAGCAACTTTGATGGTACGTGACTCTCATTCTGTCAATGATTTGGAGTAAACATCTTGCGCAAACGAGAGGAACTAAAATGATTTTCATCTAATAATCTGTAGCGATGCATGGGATCCTGGAAGTTGTAAAAGCTTTCGAAGCCAACTACCCAGAAACTATGAGACTCGGTCTCATAATTAACGGTAAGGAGCTTTCTGTTTTTAAGAAAATTATGTTTTTGTTTCAAGGTCTTAATAATATATTTTATCTTTAATATTGAGCAGCCCCATACGTTTTCGAAATCGCATGGAGATTAATTAAGCCTTTCGTGTCGGAAGCGACTCATGCCAAACTACGATTCCTCGGCTCAGATGCGACAAACTGGAAGGAAGAATTGCTCAAGGTGATGAAGGAGGACCAGTTCCCTAAAAAGTATGGGGGAACCCTTTCAGACTCTTATGAAGTGAGTAGACAGACAATCTTTTGCTATTAAGATTTAAAATATTTTTGTTCTTGAGCTTATATTTTGAGGTAAATATTTTGCAGATTTCTGTTGAAGCACCATGTACAAAGCTGAAAGGGGCTAATAGCAACGACTACATCTGCGAAAACTTGATGAGAGCCGAAAGGACTGCTTAAATAGTACATTTCGGTTAAACCATAATATGTTTTTATGATTAAACTAAGTTCGCGTCTCATTTTGAGACTAGCGACTTTTGACAGGGTGTTGTGATATAATGTACAATTTCCGTATACCATTCAAGTTCCCGAAGTTCCGTTTGTAGTAGTGTGTCAACATTTCCCTGGGGCACAATCTTGGCTTGGGCTCTAATCGAGTTTTTGTAGGGTATTGTAAAGTGCTGAGAAAAATATATTGCAGAAGTGATAATACTGATAATCAATGAAAAGTATTAAATAATTAAAAATCTTCCGACTGTTAAGTTAAGTTAGCTACTTGGCGATGTTAGAGATTTAGGCACTGAACAACTGTTTGTGTCGCTGTCGCAAAAGAAAGCATAAATGTGACAACTTGTATTTGTAAGACTTGTACAAATGATTAAATATTACATTTCGGAGTACACTTTAATATCTGAGCTGAAGGCTAATTATGAATTGAGCACGATTTCATTAACTTTATTCCCATATAATTCAAAAAAGAACGTATTACAAATAGTATTTTTATTCAATTATAAAATGTTGTTCGTTCATGCCGGCAAAGAGGAGTTGTGCAGGTATAAAAACTGTAGTTGAATTGGTACAAGTACATACATCCATCCACGCGTGTCTACTACATCGTTCCGTGGGTGTAATGAAGAATTATATAAATAGTAAAGGCCGGTAATAATGCAGTCACGCAAAGGGAACTTCCACCCAAACTTTTCTGCTTTTAATTGTATTAAGTTGAGTTGCGGTCACACGGCATATCTTATTGTAAAAAATATTCATCAAATTTCAGCTCAATGTAGCTTCGGGGGTCACTGGATTAATTAATGATGGCCTTTGTCTCATGGTTAAGCTGGTTCAATTTTAGAGACGCGTGTCCGTGCACGCGTAATCAATTTTTATGACGCAAATATAAATACACTTGCTGGTATCGTCGTGCCCATTTTCAGAAACCAACTTCCAGTGTTCGGATAGCCATAAGTTCCAACGCACGTTCCAATATCTTCTCCCTTCAATTATTGTCAAAATGAGTCTACTAAATGAATCCATACCGTGGCCAATACGAGCGAGTGCTCCAATAGTTTCATTCGTCGGAGCGATTTACTATTTCCACCGAATTTTCCACTTTAATCTCCTCGAGCTCCTCGGGGTCACCTTTTGCATTGTGGCAAGTGCCATTTTCCTCCGTCACACGTGCCTCTACTTGTACCGAAACTGGCTCGGGATCAAACTGGGTCACAACTTGGATGTGAAGACACTGGGCGAGTGGGCGATTGTGACAGGAGCGACGGATGGGATCGGCAAAAGTTATGCAGAATCCTTAGCAAAACGGGGAATGAACATAATTCTAATTTCAAGGTCGGAGGAAAAACTGACCCGAGTGGCATCCGAGATTCGGGAAAGGTATCCAGTGAAAACGAAGATAATTCCTGTTGATCTCACTGGAGGCCGAGAAATTTACGAGGATGTTGAGAAGGAGTTGTGTGGGTTGGAAATTGGGATGCTGGTGAATAACGTAGGGATTTGCTATCCATATCCGGAAATGTTTACAGAGCTCCCGAACGTAAGACAGTTTTCCCAAGACTTGATAAATTGCAACATGCTCGCAATGACACTCCTGATTGAGATGGTCCTTCCGAGAATGATGGAGCGGAAGCGGGGAGCAATTGTCAATGTGGGATCGCTTACGAGCAGAATGGATACTCCATTCATGTCACTCTACGGATCATCAAAAGCCTTTGTCGACAAGTTCACTCAAGATTTGGCGTTGGAGTATAAAGACTATGGAATCATTTTC